>QRFJ01005070.1:0-17732 GCA_006176705.1 Cocos nucifera | reverse complement strand
AGAATAGGTGTTGACACATGTCCTAAAAATCTCTCCTTTTAATAGTTACACAAAGAACAACTTCTACGCATGTGGGGAACCAAAAACTAGTTTGAATGCTAGTTTGAATTCAAACTTCATCCAAACCAATTCAAACTTATTTGGGATGTGCAAAGGAGTTGTGCACCCACTCTTCAGAAAAATGATCCATGATAAAACCTCTTTCACATGGAGATAATAGGCACAAAAAAGTTTAGGTGGCGCAGGGAAAAGATATGATTGTTACTGATCCAAATTCAAACTCTTTTTGAATTTGAATGGCAACTAACCATAACTTATCCCTTGAGGATGTGGAAAGACTAGTCAAAAGTGCATGGGAAAAATGGTACAAAATAATTAATTCAAAATTTAAATGGGGCATGGGTTTTAAATATGGTGCATGGAAAGACTAGTCAAACTAGTCTTTGAATTCTAAACTTCAAACAATTGAACCAACCCAATAAAAATTAGTTAGGTCCAATTAGACTAAATTAAATATAACATATTTAGGCTTAATTAGGCTTAATTAGATTCCAATAAAATTAAGAATTGATCAAGCCCAACCTCAGATCAAATCAGGGTTCAAAACTCCTCGACGATTAGGTCAACTCGTGACCTAATTGTGTCAAACCCAACTGAACCTAATTCAATTGGACTTGAATCAAAAATAATTACACAAACAAATTGAGTTAATTAGTAGTAAAATCACTAATAAAATCTCTTATAAAATTAGAGTCCAAATTCTATAGGTCACCAGGCTCATCGATATGAAATCTTAATTGAAGAGTCCCAGTCCAGTGGGACTCTTAACCCTAATATCCAAAATGAATAAAACTTTCGATCACAGAGTTCATACTCTTGATCAGAGAGTTTTAGACAAGTAGGACTCAGTGTCTTAATCCTATTGGATATTTGGTCGAAGAGTTCCAGTCTAGCGGCACTCTTGACCATAGCCAATAGATCAAGTAGAAACCTCTAGTGTGTGTGACTCCGTAGGTTTGAACCTAAGCCGGTAGCACAAGAACCACTTTCTATACTAATCGAAGAGACCATCTAGCAATGGTACTCGATGTTCAGATAGGTAGAATAGTTGTAATCGCAATAATCAGAACCTACGAAAATATGGTTACCGTATAATTCATCCCTCTGACCTCTATGCATAGGATGACTTTAGGATTTGACTGTCAACCCTAGAAGATACATCCAAATCATGTCTTAAAGCAATTAGTCCTATGATCCCTCACAAGGACTATCCTAGCCAAGGCTTTGCTAAATTGAAATACCATTTAACACAACTCCTGAATTCAGGAGTGGTCAATCCCATCTTGATACATGCACCGACTCTTTAAGTATTTGACTATGCCCAGAAACCTTCCATCACTGAATAAGAAATTTAGGTAGTTTGGCACCAAAGCATAGTTTGTTACTTGAAAGTCATCATGGTGATCTCAGGTCGTAGGAACACTTATACCCATATTCCATCGGAGCTAATCTTAATAAGAGAAAAGCTCCGAAGTTGGTCACGTTCAATGTAGATGTACCCATACATCTCACTTGCATGCCATACCAATGTCTCAACACTCCTTGGTTATGAGGATAATCAATCTATATGGCATACAATGATCTATACTCAATAAACGTTATCGTCCTCAGTAACAACATATCATTTGGTCATGAATAATTTAAGGACTAAATGACAAATCCTTCATTGTCGAATCTAGATAATCCTAAGGACTTCATCACAACATAGGAGTTCATTAGAAGATAAAAAATAATTTATGGTAAAAAATATCAAAATAATTTTTATTAATTCATAATTCATATACAATTCTAAAAGTATAGCTCAACCATCAATAGATTGATGATTGATTTTAGAACACATTTTCAATAATCTCCCACTTGGACTAAAGCCAGATGATGCAGTATCTAATACATATCTTCGACTTGAAGTCGTTGAACTCCTTCACCATAATAGCTTTAGTGAATGGGTTGTTCATCTTTTTCTTTCCGTCGATCTTTTGAAGATCGACGTCACCTCGATCCACGATCTCTCGTTCAAGATGGTAGTAGCTCAGAATATGCTTCGTCCGCTGGTGTGCCTTCAATTCTTTTGCCTAAGCAATGGCTCCAGAGCTGTCGTAATAGAGTAAAACTGGACCATCTAGGGAGGGTGCTACTCCCAGCTCAGTAATGAATTTTCTCAGCCACACCACTTCTTTGGTAGCATCTGATGTAGCAACATACTCTACCTTGCAAACTGAATTAGCCATAGTGTGTTGCTTGAAACTCTTCCAATAGACGGCCCCACCATTAAGGGTGAACATATATCCTAACACACTTTTGCTATCATCATGGTCAGACTAGAAACTGGAGTCTATGAAGCCGACAAATTTCAAGTCTGATTCACCATCCACTGGTCCTTAGTATTTTCTAAATACTTTAGGATGGTTTTAACAACCTTTTAGTAGTTCTCTCCTAGATCAGATTGATATCTACTCACTATCCCTAGTAAGTATGACAAATCTGATCGCGTCTATGTCATGACGTATATTTTAGAACCCACTATCGAAGCATATGATATTGCACTCATATGCTCTCTTTCTAGAGGTGTTGTCGGACCATCCCTCTTTGAAAGAGATTCCATGGCCTATCAGTAGATAGCCTTTCTTGGAATTCTCCATGCTGAGCCATTTCAGTACAATATCAATGTATGTAGATTGGAACAATCCAAGCAACCTTTTAGATCTATCTCTATAGATCTTCATCCCTAGGATGTAGGAAGCTTCTCCCAGATCATTCATGGAGAATTATGATGATAGCCAGATCTTTATTTTTTGTAATACAAGGACATCATTTTTGATTAAGAGAATATCATCCATATACAATACCAGGAATACTATTACTGGACCATTAGCCCACTTGTATATGCAGGGCTTCTCTTCTTTTTTAACGAAGCCACATATTTTGATTGTTCTATCAAATCAAATGATCCAGCTTCAAGATGCTCACTTCAGTCCATAAATGAATCTTTGAACCCTACACACCTTACACTCATCTACGGATGTTAATCCTTCAAGCTGTATCATATATACCTCTTTATCCAACTCTCCATTTAGGAAAGCTGTTTCATATCTATCTGTTAGATTTCATAGTCCAGATGGACAACAATGACAAGCATAATCTAAATGGATTTGAGCACTACCATAGAAGAGAATGTCTCATCATAGTCAATACTATAACATTGATAATACCCCTTGGCAACCAGACGGGCCTTTCTATCTGTGCTCTTTTTTCTTTTGAAGACCCACTACACCCTATAGGTTTAACCCCTTCGAGTGGGTCAACTAATGTCCATACATCATTGATCTTCATGGAATCCATTTCGGATTTCATAACCTCAAGCCATTTCTTAGAGTTTGGTCTCTACATTGCATCCATGTAGGTAATCAGATCCTCATCATTCTCATCAAGTTCGATGGGATCCTTGTTCCGGACCAAGAAATCATAGTATCTATTTGGTTGGCATGGTACTCTACTAGATCTCCTTAAGGGTGCATCTACAATGGTCTCTAGGTCTGATCTAATCAGATCCAGCTCAAGTTCAACAAGTTATGTCTGTTCTTCCACTTGTCCAACTTCATCAAGTTTGACCTTAGAGGCATTAGTTCATTCACCAAGAAACTTCTTTTCCAGAAAAACTACCTTAAGGCTGACAAACACTTTTTGCTCATCAGCAAGGTAGAAGTAATATCCTTTGATTTCTTTTGGATAACCTATAAAACTACACTTATCAGACCTAGGTCCAAGCTTGTCTGTTATCAAACGTTTGACATAAGTCGGACACCCATGAACCCTAAGGTTTGAGAGCACTAGCTTATGCCCTGTCCATATCTCATATGGTGTTTTATTAATAGATTTACTCAAAATACTATTTAGAATATAACAAGCTGCCTGAAGTGCATATCTCCATAAGAAGATCAGCAAACTAGCAAATCTCATCATGGATCGAACCATGTCGAATAGGGTCCAATTTTTTCTTTCAGACACACCATTATGTTTTGATCTTCCAGGAGGGGTCCATTGGGAGAGAATCCCATTCTTTCCTAGATATGTCAAAAACTCATTGGAAAGGTACTCACCTCCTCATCAAATCGAAGAGTTTTAATACTCTTTTCAATTTGCTTCTCTACCTCATTTTGAAATAGTTTGAACATTTTAAATGACTCCGACTTATGCTTCATTAAATAGATGTACCCATAGCTCGATAGATCATCTGTGAAGATTATGAAGTAGAAGTATCCATCTCTGGCATTTGAGCTCATGGATCAACATACGTCTGAATGTACTAGACTCAAGAGTTCAGTGGCTCATTTACCTTTTCTAGTAAAAGATAACTTGGTCATCTTTCCAAGAAGATATGACTCATAGGTCGGAAGTGATTCACAATCACTAACCTTAAGAATTCCTTTTTGAGCTAACCTATTTATTTTGTTCCTATTAATATGACCCAGCCTACAATGCCAAAGGTAGACTTCAGAAACATCACTAATTCTAGGACGTTTACCAGAGGATTGAACCACGTTAACAGGCATAGTTAATAAATAAATATCGTTATTCAATCATCTAATAAAAGTTATAACACCATTCAAAATGGCATTATAATTTTTTTTTATTGATATTTCATAACTATTCATGGCCAAAAGGCCTACAGAAATGATATTTAATAAGAATGTTGAACAAAAAAGACATTCATTAAGAATAACTTTATTTGAATTGATTACAAGGTTCATGATTTCTAAAGCTAGAATTGGAACTTGTCTTCCATCTCCAATGTTTAGAAACTTCTCACCTTGATCAAATCTCCTACTGACCTGCAAGCCCTAGATAGTATTACAAATATGATAAGGGATTCCAGTATCTAATACCTAGGCAGTAAAATTAAATAAAAAAATTGTAAGATGTTATAATATAATTATCTTGTCCAGCAACCACTTGCTTCTTTCTTGGCCTATTTTGATCCACGAAGATAATGTACAGAGGATAGTTCCTCTTTTAGTGCTCCTGCTTCTTACTGAAGAAGCACTCTACCTAGCTCTAGTCGGGCTTGAGCTTCTTGGTCTGACCCTATGCAGTTGTCCTAGCATTTGGCTACACCTTCTTATTCTTCTTCTTCTTGTTCTTCTTTCCTTTCTTAAAGGGTCGACGATCAGAAGAAGATCCTTCCACTATATTCACTATCTCCTTATGGAGTTGGTGATTCTTCTCAAAGTTTCGTAGCAACCCCAACAAGCCATGGTAGTTGACTGTAGGCTTTGTCATTCTAAAATGAGTTAGAAAAGGGAGGAAGGACTTGGGCAAGGAATTAAGGATTGCATCCTTACGAGCTACTCGTGCATGGAAAAACCCAGCTTGCTAAGATGCTCAATCATCTCAATCATGTACAATACATGATCGGTGACTCAGGCCATGTCCCTCATTCGAATGTTGAAAATGGCACAACTTGTTTTGTGCCTTTCAACATCATCAGGCGTGCCAAAGAAGTCATTCAACATTTGAAATATCTCTTGTGGCTGGGCATTTTCGAACCTATGACTAAACTCGTCATTCATTGCCACTAGCATTATGCACCAAATGATGGTGCGGTCATTGAGCCACTTCTGGTAAGTATCTTGTACCACTCCTCTAGCATTCAAAGCTAGCTCCTCAGGTGATGGCTCCATTACTATATAAAGGATCCGCTCATGCTTCAGGATGATTTTCAACTTACGATATCAGTTATTGAAGTTGGATCCCATTAATTTATCATTGTCTAATAATGATCGGAGCGAGATAGATTAGTGGCCATTTCTGCACAAAAAGAAAAAACAAACCTAATTAGTGTATAAATTAATTATTCTAAAGACTTGGACTTTAGTCTAAAGATTCTTCCACTATTTTATACAAATTGGTAGCCTCTACCTTCAATTCTAAAAATTACTTTAATTTCTTAGTGCGTACTAGAATCCACATAGACTACACATGAGCCCAACTTTGGTTGGTCAACTTATGTACATCTATGGATAGATTCAAAATTAATTATTTTTTTAAACAACTTCTAGTAATATTGATTTTACTCCGGAGACCTAATTAGTAGGCTTTGGCCTCCACTAAAAAGGTTCGGTTAGGTCCAACCATTAAATGACCATATTTGGTCTTATCTAACCAATAAGTGATCAGAGCCGACTTTGGTTGGCCAACCTAACCACCATCATAAAGACAATCAAATTATCATTTTATAAATGGTAATTTCATTAGTCAATAATCACTAGGCCTTTGGGCCTCCAATGATCATTATACTAGTGAACCCATTATCACTCAATTTACTGGAAGGCTATGATTTAGTTATTTATATAACTATTTTATTTTAAGAATCTAATAATTTTATAGGATTTAGTTAACATATTTAAAAAAAGAAAAAAATTCAGCGAACCAATTTTGATCCTTCTACTGACTTCGTAAAGTCAGATAAAAAAGGATCTAATCTAGACTGACATTAGGAGAACCTAAATTAGTCAGACTGATTTACCTAATTAACATAGGTGAGCCCAAATTACCAAGTGATCTAATCAAAATCTAATTAACCAGGATGGCTAGGTAAGTGAGATCAGTGAAAAAGATATGCCATTAACTCATCAAAGATCGAATCAATGTGAGTAGCACTCAATTAAAAACAACTAATCAAAATGCCAAACTTACCTTAGACACCATCTGGTTTATTAGTTTTAATTTAACCAACCTAGTAATTTTGAGTTCAACCGCATAGCCATGAATCAAGTCCATTTGGTCCTTGTTAAAGGCATGGACTTGACCAACTACAACTATTGTAATTGAGTCTATAGAGTCCTTGACCTAATCTAAATTAACATTTAATTAGATTTGATCAACTACTCTAAATTAGTCCATTTTTTAACTAACCTTAGATCTAGCCCAATTTATGGACCTAATTCATCTAACCCAATAATTCATAAGTTTATGGTTTAGCCAAATTTATGGACCTAATTCATCTAACCCAATAATCCATAAGTTTATGATTAATGACCTAGGATCTTAATTCATAATTCTAGATACTAAATCATTTCACTTAATTTTAATTAAGTGTATGGGCTGAGGGTTAGGGTTCGACATTTCAAAAAAAATTTTCAAATTTTGAAAGGTTCTTTACAACTTGGCATTGTTCACCAATTGAGTTGACTCACTTCAAAATTGAATTAGCTCAATTTACAAACAACACTAGTTATAGTGTTTAATATGAAACTATGTATAATACATAAAAATCATGAATCAAATTAGATCTAATCTAAACTATTATTCATGACTAAAATTTGATCAAAATCATATAATCAAATTAGAAAAATTATTAGATCAAATCTAAAATTTTATAATTTAATGATCTAGATCAGCATATACCAGGACAACCTACACTATAGGGGGTAAACCCATTAGCAGGACAACCTACGGTCCATATGATCATAATTTTTAGATCTAATTAATTAGATTATTAGATTAATATTTATATTAAATCAAAATTATCAATCTCAACATGCAAGCATATCATGTTTAGCGAACCTCGCTCTGATACCATTTGAAGAAAATAGTATAGGATTTGTAGTGCTACTTTCAAAATTTTTTTTAAAAATAGCAAAAATATAATAAAAAAATAATTAATTAAATTAATTACCTACTAATCATATTAGAATATTAAACCCTACATTAAGGATCTAAACATAATATGCATGCATTCATATAGATCTAAAAAATAAAACTATGCAGCAAACTATTTACTATATTATTGTGTTCAGAACACAATACCGTTTCCATGGATAGTCAATCGCCATGATCTGATCATCATCGAGGAGGTCCATAGGTCATGATGCAGCCATACAGATGTTTGGCCTCCATGGATCATCCACACGAGGCTCCTTGTCCTAATCGGCTACCCACGAGTGCTAGCTCGACATTGGAGTCCTTTAGGGGCTATTTTGATCGAATTACTTCGATCTTTATCTACGGGGTTCATGGATGCTCCGGGTTGCTGATAGACATAGTAGAGAAGTAGAGGAGGTTCTATCTAAAGTTTCGTGGGCTTTGGATGCTTGTAGCTCATGCAATGGCTTCCCGAAACCTAGGTCGAATACCTAGGACTGCACTCACCCTAAAAACCTTACGCCACTTCACCTTTGGTTTTCTCTCTCTCAGAGATGATTGAAGCCTCTTCCCATGCACCAAATGAATCTCATGGAAGTCCTCTCTTCAGAATAGGTGTTGGTACACATCCCAAAAACCTCTCCTTTTAATAGTTGCACAAAGAACAACTTCTATGCATGTGGGGAACCAAAAACTAGTTTGAATGCTAGTTTGAATTCAAAACTCTATTTAATTCAAACTTCATCCAAACCAATTCAAACTTATTTGGGACATGTGATGGAGTTGTTAATTCACTCTTCAGCAAAAAAATTCATGAGAAAACCCCTTTCAGGTGGAGATAATAGGTACACAAATGTTTAGGTGGCGCAGGGATAAGATATGGTTGCTGCTAATCCAAATTCAAACTCTTTTTGAATTTGAATGGCTACTAACAATAACTTATACCTTGAGAACATGAAAATACCAGTCAAAACTTCTTATGTGCATGGGAAGAATGTATGAGAGAATTAATTTAGAATTTAAATGGGGCATGGGGTTTAAATGTGGTGCATGGGAAGACTAGTCAAACTAGTTTTTGAATTCTAAACTTCAACCAACGGAACCAACCCAATCAAAATTAATTAGGCCCAATTAGACTAAACTAAATTTAATATATTTTAGTTTAATTAGGCTTAATTAGATTCTAATAAAATCAAAAATTGATCAAGCCCAATCTCTGATCAAATCAGGATTCAAAACTCCTCGGCGATTAGGTCAACTCGTGACCTAATCGGGTCAAACCCAATTGAACCTAATTCAATTAGACATGAACCAAAAATAATTAATCAATTAAATTAAGTTAATTAGTAATTAAATCATTAATAAAATCTCTCATAAAATAAGATTCTAAATTTCATAGGTCAACAGGAAATAGAGTTCATTGATTTGAAATCCTAATCAAAGAGTCCTAGTCCAGTGGGACTCTTGACCCTAGTGTCCGAAATGAATGAAACTTATGATCATAGAGTCCATACTCTTGATCCAAGAGTTTTAGATAAGTAGGACTCAGTGTCCTAATCATATTGGACATTTGGTCGAAGAGTCCTAGTCCAATGGGACTCTTGACCATAGCCAATAGATCAGGTGAAACCTTTAGTGTGTGTGACTCCATAGGTTCGAACCTAAGCCGGTAGCACATAAACCACTTTCTGTACTAATCGAAGTAACCATCTAGTAATGGTACTTGATGTCCGGATAGGTCAAACAGTCGTAATCATAATAATCAGAATCTACGTAAATATGGTTACCGTATAATTTATCCCTATGACCTCTATGCACAGGATGACTTTAGGGTTTGACTGTCAACCCTAGAAGATACATCTAAATCATTTCTTAAAGCAATTAATCCTATGACCTCTCACAAAGACTGTCATGGCCAAGGCTTTGCTAAATTGAAACACCATTTAACACAACTCCTGAATCCAGGAGTGGTCAATCCTATCTTGATATACGTACCAACTCCTTAAGTACTTGACTGTGCCAAGAAACCTTCTATCATTAAATTAGAAATTCTGGTAGTCTAGCACCAAAGCATAGTGAGTTGCTTGGAAGTGACCATGGTGATCTTAGGTCGGAGGAACACTTGTACCCATATTCCATCGAAGCTAATCTTCACAGGAGAAAAACTCTGGAGTTGGTCATGTTCTATGCAGATGTACCCATACATCTCACTTGCATACCATACCAGTGTCTCAACACTCCTTGGTTATGAGAACAATCAATCTATATGGCATATAATGACCTATACTCGATAAATATTATCGTCCTCACTAACAACGTATCATTTGGTCGCGAACAATTTAAGGACTAAATGACAAATCCTCCTTTGTCGAATCAAGATAATCCTAAGGACTTCATCACAACACAGGAGTTCATTAGAAGATAAAAAAATAATTTATGATGAAAAATACTAAAATAATTTTTATTAATTCATAATTCATATACATTATAAAAGTATAGCTCAATCATCAACAGGCTGACGATTGGCTTTAGGACATATTTCCAACAATCCCATAGCTTGTTGGAAACTTCATCTTTAAATAGTAGGTTGACATTACCATTCGAAGTGCATTTACATCAGGTTGGCTAAGAATTGCGTTATAAGTAGATGGAGCTCTTACTATCAAAAAATCTACTTATGTCCCAGACTACCTCGGATATCACCCTACAGCCATAGTTAATGTTATTATTCCTTCAACTGGCGCAACATTGCCAATGAAGCCCACCAATGGGGTACTCACTAGTCCAAGCCGATTATTAGGTATAGACATTTTGGAGAAAGTATTATAAAATAAGACATCGATCAACCTTTCATTATCGATAAGAATGTGGCTTACATCATAGTTTGCAATATTTAAAGTTATTACTGTTAGATATATGTGCCCTAGAAGCCAGGATTTGCTGACACTTGTTATACACTTCTAGGGGCAAAATTATAATTTTAACTATTATCAATAAAATGGGTTATTTTCTATCACATATGTGTATTTAGTGTCTGTGATACATCCTTTGAGTTAATGGTAATGATAATTCATATTTTCAAGAGTTGAAAATTTAAGACATGAATAATCATTATTAACTCATAAAATGCTCCCGACCATAGGATCATCACGAGGATGGTGATTGATCTAGAAGGTTGGTGTACAATCGCTTCTCTTTAGTAGATGAGTCTTGAGTCTATGGTGTGGAGACATCGGAGCGAGAGTACAGATACTCGTTAGAGAACGAGGGCACTGAGCATGACCACCTCGAGTAGTCATTAGGAAGTCTACCTTCTCATCGATGACTGACTCGATGCTGCAGTGGTGTGTCTGGTTCTTTGACCTGAGGTGCATCGGTAGTTCACCTTGAGGGTGTTATAGTTTGACTACACCATAACTCGATCTCCTAGCCATTCGAAACTCTGAGGTGTATGTTGGCTATAGCATGTTCATTGTAGGAACTGGATTGCATCAAGATGGAATCTATCTACCTCGGTGGTAGAGGAGCAGCCCTATGATGATCATGAGAATCAAGTCCAGAAGCCCATGGCCATGGCTGAGTGAAATAATAGAAAGAGTTTCTATTTAGATTTTCACATCGGACTTGAATCGAATGATTACATCATATGACAGAGACTAGGGTTTGACGAGTTCACCTTAACCCTAATCTGATCGGGGCTCAAGATAGAAGAACTTAATTCACACAGGTAGCTGCACCAAGAGGTTTCGCAATTCAGCTTTGATGGGTTGCCACCATATACTGCTAGGTGTCACTGGTGGATTTTGGGAGCAATTAGAATGATTTAGATGATCGATCATTCTAGCTGTTCGAATCAGAAGAGTTCTGATCCATCGAAAGGAGTTTTGATGATGTCGATGATAGAGATCATGACATATCCCATTACCATACAGAACTGAACCTAACTGGGTCACACAAACAAGGGTTTGAATCTGGTGATCATCAATTGAACTGATCCAGTTCAATTGATCTGAATGAGATTCAATTAGGTTCAAGGAAAATCGTGCTAGCACTCGATTGAACCTAACGTTCTTCTTTTACTATCATAAATAGTTGTCCTGACTGAGCCAAAGGAGTTTGTGCTCGATCAGAGGCCTTCACTTGGTCTTACTGGAGCCTGTCCAGGTCAGAAAAGGGTTGTCTTATTTTGTAAGACAATACCTACCATTTTTTGGTCACCTGCCATTTCTCGTCCTTTGACTTTGGTCAAAAGTTGATTTTTGACTGGTCAAATGTTGACCATTGATACTTTGACTTCTATCCATGTGTCACGCACCTATTGGAGAGCTGGTGGGGGCTTGTCCCCCTGCCAGAACCTGGCAAGGAGGAGGGCGCACGCCATCCTTGGCATGTGCCCAAGCTGGAGGCGCCCAGGAGTCCCTATTGAATAGGGACTCCATCTCCTTTTTGGATTTCGATTAGACTCCTCCTAAGAACCAACTTTGACTGGTCTTAGGCGCCATCTAAGGATGAATCCAAGGGACTCTATTCCCATCAATCAGATTTAGATCTGATTTCACAAAGGGTTGTGATTGGTTGGGATGAAGAGGAGTTGGATCACGCATAGTCTATAAATAAGACCCTATGCCCAACTCAAAAATCAATTGAATTCTCCATGCCCCAAGGCTGCCTCTCTCCTCCTCCTCCATGCCAAGTTCATCTTCTCCCTCTCCTCTCCATGCCCAAAGTAGTTTGGGATCTCAGTTGGTGCAATCTAGGCGAGAGAAAGGCGATAGAAAGCTAGAAGGCTGCGCTGCTGCAAAGGACAACTGCTGATCTTTGAAAGGTGTTTTGAAGATCCTCCAAATCAGATTCAGATTTGATTTTTGGAGATGTGATAGAGAAGAAGGGGATCTCTAGATCCAGTCTAAGTGGATATTGGTAGAGGCCATGCACTTGCATGGCTAAGATCCAGAACCTTCCACTGCTTAGCGGATCATCAACGGGTAATAGGATTACCCTACATCAAGGTAAATTAAATTTGATTTAATTTATCTATATTTATTTTAATTATTTAATAATAGAATAATAAAAATTAGATTTAAAATATTCTAGATCTGATTCAAATTAAAGAGAAAAATTTTTGAAATATATCTCTTGATCCAATCAGATCTGAACGAACCTGGTCCCGGAAATCAGAATTTCCCTTCAACTGGTATCAGAGCCAAGGTTCTAAAGTATTTAGATCTGATTTTAAATTTATTTTAATTAAAAAATAAGTGATTTTAGATGTCACATGAGATGTGATCAGATCTGAAATCAGAAAAATTAAAATTAAATGATTTGGATCTAAGATTAGAAAATATGCATGACTAAGTTCTAAAATAGAATAGTTCTATAGAATAGTCTTGCATTTTTATAATTTAATTCGATTAAATCATATTTTAGATCTATTTATTTATTATTTTTTGATATTATAATTATTATAATAATATCTAAAAAATAGTAAATAAAAATTATTTAATTTTAACATCATATGAGATATGATTGATGCATGTCTAGACTAGTTGTAGAATAGTTCTACGAGTTATCTAGATTAGAGTTTTGTTTTGATGAGATCAATTTAAATCTAATTTTTTAGATTATTATGAGATAATTTAGATTGAAAATATGCATGATTTGATACATGAGATGTATGCAAAATATGCCATATTAGATCTAATTTGTATATGAGATATATGATATATGATCTAAAACTGTTTTGTAGTATTACATGTTTCCTGATTAAGGCGTTCCTCTTGAGCCATCCGATCATAAGAAATGAAGAAGGGATTTGAAAGGCCCTCTCCTCCCATCCTGATGGGTGCATTCTTATGATGTGTAGGGGTGCTGCGTGTTCATTCTTAATCAGAAATCCAAAACTTACTTTCTACAAAACCCTAGATCCTAAAATCCTAGGATTTATTGTGCATATTTTATTTATGAACTCTACTTAATTAAGAATTAAGATTATGGAATATTAATTAGGTCTAAAATTTAGAATTTTAGATCTAAGACATATTCATAATACTGGGTTCGGGCTTGGGTAGCTCAATTAGGTCTAAGCGGATTGATCAAACCGAATCAAGAGTTGGTTAGATGGGATCAACAATGCTTAAATTGACCAACCTAATAGGATTAAGTCTGGGTCAAGATCGAGTCACGATCAAGCAAGACCTAATTAGGCTTAGAGGTTAGAGTCTGGATTGTAGGCTAACACAATTGGTTTTGACTCAATAATTTGGTGTCTAAGGTAAGTTTGGCACATACGACCGACTAATTTTTAATTGGGAGCTACTCGATCTGAATGCATTCTTGTACGAGTTAATGGCATATCCCTTCAAATTCAGATTCAGATTTAATTTTTGGAGATGTGATAGAGAAGAAGAGGATCTCCAGATCCAATCTAAGTGGATATCGGTAGAGGCTAGGCACTTGCGTGGCTAAGATCCAGAACCTTCCGCTGCTTACATGATCATCAACGGATAATTGGATTACCCTACATCAAGATAAATTAAATTTAATTTAATTTATCTATATTTTTTTTATTATTAAAATAATAAAAATTAGATCTAAAACATCTCAGATCTAATTTAGATCAAAGAGAAAAATTTTTGAAATATATCTCTTGATTCGGTCAGATCTGAACGAACCTGGTCTAGAAAATCAGGATTTTTCTTCAATTACAATCGCAACATTGTGCGGGAATTGAACTCCTTGCGCATCTAATTCATTAAACGTGATGGGTTCTTTAGTCCTCCACCTTTTAGTCAACCCCTCAGATCCATTGGCCTCCTCCCATCGAAGTCCCCCAGAGATAGTATTTATGATGCCTAGTGGGGGTTGATCTTCTTGCTGCTCCTCCCTCCTCGGTGGTTCTAGTTGTGGCAGTGCCCTTGGCCATTCTTTTCTTGCCTTAGACCGACGTTGCAGAAATTGACCAAGCTGACCTCGCCTAATGAGCTCCTCGATTGCCTTAGACCGACGTCGTAGAAATTGACCAAGCTGACCTCGCCTAATGAGCTCCTCGATCTCATCTTGGAGCTGAATGTATTCTTCGGTATCGTAACCATGGTCATGATGGTAGAGATAATACTTGTTAGGATTGTGCTTGCTAGGGTGAGTGCGTATCCTCTCTAGCCTCGACAGCTGCTCCTCAATCTCCATCGGTACTTGAGTTTTCAAAGCATTGAGGGGGCCGTAGTTATGGAATCTTCTGAGGGAGAATTCCACCATATCCTTCGGTCAGAACTCTTTTGTCGATGATTTTGGAAAGGAGTTTAAGCTCGTCTATGCTCAGGAGGGGTTCGGGGTGCGATCGAGCTTCACTCAATTTTTCTTTAAGTGCGGGCTTACTAGATTCACCCACCTGCCATTCTCTTATGGCTTCATCATTCTTGGCCTTGAAGGCCTCTTTCGCTCGGACATAACCATCAGTTCGAGCCAATAAATTAACAAAATTCTTAAGGTACATTCTTTCCAAGAAGGATAGAAGGTTATTCTTTTGAAGACAGCCCTAAAGTGTAGCCATAGCAATAGATTGGTCCAAACTTTGGACCTCCAACACAGCAGCATTGAAGCGATTGACGTAAGCCTGGATAGATTCCCCTTCCTTCTGCTTGATGTTGATGAGGGAGTTCGAACCTCGCTTGAGACATCGACTGCTGATAAAATAAGCCACAAACTGATGGCTCATTTGGTCGAAGGAGAAGATCATACCTGACTTCAGTGTTGAGTATCAATTTCTTGCTACTTTCTTTAGAATAGATGGGAAGACTTAGCATAAGATAGTGTCTAGTGCACCATGGAGCAGCATCATGGTTCGAAAGACCTTCAGGTGGGCGATCGGATCAGTGGTCCTGTCGTAGCTCTTAAATTGGTGGAGTTTGAAGTTGGTTGGATCTCCTACATGATTCCTGGAAAGGAGGATTGGTCAGATGTTATCGTGGTGAGGGGGGCTATGCGCTCCTCCCGTCGGTCCATGTCGAAGCTGAAGCTTTGATCGAGAGAATCATCTCAATCACGAGTCTTGGAGGACTTTCAACTATAGATGGGGAAGGTCATTTCTGGAGAGGAATCATGGTCAGAACCAGTATCTTCCACTCTCCAATTTTCTTTTCCAAGAGTAATAGGTCTACTAACCCAAGTATGCCTTCTTGGGGCTAGTTCTTGAAATTTCAATTGGGGGCTTTCTAGTTGGGCTACCGTCGAGTTGCTGAGATGGCCTGTACTATTTTGGTGAGCCCTTAAACCTGCTGCACCAATAGGTTGAACTACTCTAGATCCACCATGGCTGTCAGTGGAGAAGGTTGTGGTGCCGGTGATGGTGTTGGAGGTGGTGGATCTGGCTCAGATCTGATGGTGGAGGCGGTAGATCATTGGGTGGTTATCTTCTTTGGAGGCATCTCTAGAGCTGACAAGGATCAAACGAATGAAAGATCAAAGGAAGAAAGAAAACAAGATCAACTGAGCACTCCTTTTAGAATAAGGGCTCAGGATGACCTTCCTCTAGCGCCAATCCTATTGGTGCAGAATTTGATTGACGTCGGACTAGGCTGGAGCTGGAAAAGATGAGGTCACTGTCGGTAACCTGCAAGACATGTCTTGATCGAAAATCGAGATGGCTCTGATAGGATCCTCCGATGATCAAGTCAGCTCTTCTGACCAATAAAGATGAAGTGTTCAGGAAAATTGAAACAGAGTTTTGAGCTCAAGAAGAAACATATCTGGAGGGTCCCTTATATAGGCAAAGCATATAACAAATTGATGGTGACAACCATAACTATCTGGTAGTGGGCTTGTTAGAATTTGATGCCTCAAATTAGACCCACAGCAGGAAGAGAATTAGTTTTTAGCATAGCAGTAGGGCCGGCTCTGATACACGGTCGAGCCGACTTGGATTGAGATTGAGCCAACTCGAACCACAATCGAGCTGGCTCTCTCAGGCATATAAAC
This sequence comes from Cocos nucifera, assembly GCA_006176705.1. Classification (NCBI taxonomy): domain Eukaryota; kingdom Viridiplantae; phylum Streptophyta; class Magnoliopsida; order Arecales; family Arecaceae; genus Cocos; species Cocos nucifera. The sequence goes on along the minus strand of QRFJ01005070.1, from coordinate 1,058 downwards.
AGTAGGAGTCCAGATAAGATGCAGTCATGCTAGCTCAACTCCTAATCAAGTCGGCTCGACAGAGGCGAATAGAACACGATGCGATTTTTTTCTATTTAGACTTGGATTAGGATTAATTAAGGGTCTTTGGAGTTTGCATAGACTATAAGTTCCAGCGATCATGAAAGTTCGATCATTTGACTAGGTCAAAAATTTGAGACTTCATAGGCATGTTCGAATCTCATATTGTGAGAACGAGCCCTATTGTGTTTAGATGCGTGCCCTAGAACCGATTAACTATCACTGTTAATACACTTCTAGGGCAATTTTATAATTTGACTATAATTAATAATGGATTATTTCTATATTAGTTATATTTAAAGTATCTAGATACATCCTTAAGTTAATGAATAATTAATTAATTTATTCAGTTGAAAATTTAAGACATGAATTTTCATAATAACTCATAATTGCTTCCAACTGTATATGATGGTGATCGTCCGAAAGATTGGTGTACATCATTTGCTTAGATCGACCGTATCTTGTCATGATGGAATATGGAGTGAGAGTATAGGTATTCATTAGCGATGAGGCACTGAGCTTGCACCCACTGATGGCATAGAAAGTCTATTTTCTCATCGACTGACTCGATGTTGTAAGTGGTGTCTGATTCTTTGACCTGAGGTTGCATCAATCATGTTCACTTATGGGTGTTATAGTTTGACTACACCATAACTCGGTCTCCTAGCCAGTCAGAACCTAAGTGTATGTTGGCTTTTAGCATGTTCAATGGGAATTGGATGACCATAGGGATCTATCTACTCGGTAGATAAGGAGTAGCCCTATGATAATATAGATTTGAGTCCATAAGCCATGGCATGGCAGAGTGAAGATAAGAAAGAGTTTTTATTAGGGTTTCACATTGGACTTGAATCGAATGATTCATTTCATATGACCGTACATGGGGTTTTGACGCGTTCACTTAACTACATCAGTCAGAGCTCAGACTAGAAGAACCGAATTCACATATAAAATGTAATCGTGAGATTCACTTTTAATTTTATAGGATTGCCCATATA
>QRFJ01005069.1:38616-87681 GCA_006176705.1 Cocos nucifera | reverse complement strand
AAGAGAGAGATGCTCTCGAATTTATCGAATGCTGAAGCTATCGAAGGCTGGGTCAAGCTCTTCACCTTCTCAAGATATTTTACCATGCTCTCTTTTCGGGCTTCATAATTATCGCTGACCTACGCCATGACCAGTTGAGAGTCACTGCAAATCTAAAGCCGATCAGCTCCTAATTCTTTGGCTATCCTGAGTTCGACTATTAGGACCTCATATTCTGCCCCATTGTTTGTTGTTATAAATTCAAAATGTAGTGCATACTCCATGATGATCCTTTCGGATTGATCAGGATCAGCCAGCACCTGCTATCTGAAACTCGTATATAAGCTGATAGGTCCAAAAATATTCAGGAAAGTCCATTCTTTCTTCAGAGGAGCTCGGGTGCAATCATGGAATGTTGGTTTCATTTTGAAGCTTGACATCGTCTGGGATGGTACATTCAACTATGAAATCGGCCAGTGCTTGAGCCTTGATTGCTGGACAAGGTTGATAGTTGATGTCGAACTCTATCAATTCAATGGCTCATTTTGTAATTCTTTCAAAAGCATCCATTTGATGAAAGATCATTTTGATCGACTGGTTAGTGAGGAATGTTATATCATGTCCCTAGAAGTAAGGCCGAAGTCTTCTTACTATAATCAGAAGAACATAAGTCAATTTTTCCAACTTTGTATATCTAGTCTCGGCATCCCTTAGGATCCGACTTATATAGTAGACTGGTCGCTACACTTTCACCTCTTCTTTGATCAGGACTATCGCTAGCGCCATAGGGGAGACCGCAAGGTAGAGAAACAGCTCCTCTCTGAATTCGGGTTTGGCTAGTAGGGGGTGAGCCGAGGTAGTTCTTAAGCTCATCGAATGCCTTTTGGCATTCCTGAGTCTAGTAAAAATCTTTCGATTTTCTGAGGATTTGAAAGAAGGGCATGCAGCGTTCGACCGACTTCAAGATAAAATGATTCAAAGATGCCACCTTTCCAGTCAGGCGCTAAACTTCTTTGATGGACTTCGGAGTGGTCATCTCCTGGATAGCTTAAATCTTCTCCAGGATGGCTTCAATCCCTCGCCTCGAGATCATGAACCCCAAAAATTTTTCTAAGGCTACCCCAAAGGTGCACTTGGTTAGATTTAGCTTCAGCTTATATTTTCTGAGCACATCGAAAGCCTCTTCAAGGTCGGCAACATGATTGATAGATATTCAGCTTTTGACCAGCATGTCATCGACATAAACCTCCATATTATGATCGATCTTCTCCTTGAAGATTTTATTGACCAAGTGCTGATAAGTCATGCCTGCATTCTTAAGCCCGAAGGGCATGATCCTATAATAGTAAAGACCATGGTTAGTAATAAAAGCAGTTTTCTCCTCATCCTCCGCTGCCATCCAAATTGGTTGTAGCCAGAGAATGCATCTATGAAGGTGAGGAGCTCATTGCCTGAAGTTGCATCCACCAGTTGGTCGATTTTGGGCAAAGGGTAGCTATCTTTTGTGCAGACCTTGTTTAGCTTCTTAAAGTCGATGCACATTCTTCACTTGTCGTTGGCCTTCTTGACTAGGATCATGTTAGAGACCCAAGTCAGATAGCTAACTTTTCGAATAAATCTGGCATTGAGAAGCTTGTCAACTTCTTCTGCTATTGCCTTCTATCTTTTTGGTGCATGACCCCAAACTCTTTCTTTCATTGGTCAATGCTTGGGATCAATGGCCAGCCGATGTTCCATAACCTCGATGTCAATCCCAAGCATATCTGCTAGAACCCAGGTGAAGTCATTGGCATTCCTCCATAAAAAGGCAATGAGCTACTCCCAAACTTCACCTTCTAGATTGGAGCCAATTTGCACCGTATGCTCCACGTTTCTATCATTCAGAAAAACGGTCATAAGATCCTCTATGGGCTCACCTTGTTCTTTGATAAGGTCATCACAAACATTAAGCCCGACAACTAGGCAGGGGTCAAGTTGATTGCCATTTTGTAAGGTGATGGAGTAGCAGTGCCGGGCTAATGCTTGATCGCCCCTAATTTCACCTATTTTGTTGTTTGTTGAAAATTTTATCTTCAGGTAATAAGTTGATACCACGGCTTGTAGTACATTTAGACCAGATCAACTGAGGATTGCATTGTAAGCGGAGGAGGCTTTTACCATCAAAAAGTTGACCCATGCCTTGGCCTGCTTTGGATATTGCCCTGCAGTCACGGCTAGAGTTATCATTCCCTCTACTGGCATAGTGTCACCAGTGAAGCCAACCAATGGGGAGCTCATGGATCCCAGGCGATCATCGGATATGGACATTTTAAAGAAAGCATCATAATATAGAATGTTAGTGGAAATTCCATTATTTACCAAAATGTGGCGTACATCATAATCAACAATATTTAAAGAGACTACAACCACATCGCTGTGCAGGAACTGGACTCCTCGAGCATCCTCATTGGTGAAAGTGATGGGCTCCTCAGTCATCCACCTCTTCTCAGGCTCTGTCAATCCACTAGCCTCCCTACGCTAAAGTCCCCTAGAGATAGCGTTAATGATGCCAATCAGGGGTCGATCATCTCGCTGCACCTCACCCCTCGGTGGTTCTGATGGTGGGGGTGCTCTCGATCGATCGTCTCATCCTTTTGATTGACGTCGCAGGTGTTACATACATATGCCCTAAAAGCCAGAATTGGCTGACACTTGTAATACACTTCTAAGGGCAAAATTATAATTTTGACTAATATTAATAAAATGGATTATTTTCTATCACATATGTGTATTTAGTGTCTATGATACATCCCTTGAGTTAATGGTAATGATAATTTATATTTTCAAGAGTTGAAAATTTAAGACATGAATAATCATTATTAACTCATAAAATGCTCCCGACCATAGGATCATCACAAGATGGTGATTGATCCAGAAGGTTGGTGTACAATTGCTTCTCTTTAGTAGATGAGTCTTGAGTCTACGGTGTGGAGACACTGGAGCGAGAGTATAGGTACTCGTTAGAGAATGAGGGCACTAAGCGTGACCATCTTGAGTAGTCATTAGGGAGTCTACTTTCTCGTCAATGACTGACTGGATGTTGCAGTAGTGTGTCTGGTTCTTTGACCTGAGATGCATCGGTAGTTCACCTTGAGGGTGTTATAATTTGACTACACCATTACTCGATCTCCTAGCCATTCGAAACTCTGAGGTGTATGTTGGCTATAGCATGTTCATTGTAGGAACTGGATAGCATCAAGATGGAATCTATCTACCTCGATGGTAGAGGAGCAGTCCCTATGATGATCATGAGAATCAAGTTCCAGAAGTCCCATGGCCATGGCAGAGTGAAATAATAGAAAGAGTTTCTATTTAGATTTTCACATCGAACCTTGAATCGAATGATTACATCATATGATAGAGACTAGGGTTTGACGAGTTCACCTTAACCCTAATCTGATCGGGGCTCAAGATAGAAGAACTTAATCACACAGGTAGCTGCACCAAGAGGTTCGCATTCAATTCTCTGATGGATTTGCCACCATATACTGCTAGGTGTCACTAGGTGGATTTTGGGAGCAATTAGAATGATTTAGATGATCGATCATTCTAGCTGTTCGAATCAGAAGAGTTCTGATCCATCGAAAGGAGTTTCGATGATGTCAATGATAGAGATCATGACATATCCCATTACCATATAGAACTGAACCTAACTGGGTCACACAAATAAGGGTTTGAATCTGGTGATCATCAATTGAACTGATCTAGTTCAATTGATCTGAATGAGATTCAATTAGGTTCAAGAAAATCGTGCTAGCACTCGATTGAACCTAACGTTCTTCTTTTACTATCATAAATAGTTGTCCTAACTGAGCCAAAGGAGTTTGTGCTCATTTAGAGGCCTTCAGTTTGTCTGACTGGAGCTTGTCTAAGTTAGAAAAGGTTGTCTTATTTTGTAAGACATTACTTGCCATTTTTGGTCACCTGCCATTTCTCGTCCTTTGACTTTGGTCAAAAGTTGACCTTTGACTGGTCAAACATTGACCATTGACACTTTGACTTTTGTCCATGTGTCATGCACCTATTGGAGAGCTGGTGGGGGCCTGTCCCCCTGCCAGAACCTGGCAAGGAGGAGGGCGCACGCCACCCTTGGCGTGTGCCCAAGCTGGAGGCGCCTAGGAGTCCTTGTTGGACAGGGACTCCATCTCCTTTTTGGATTCCAATTAGAGTTCTCCTAAGAACCAACTTTGACTGGTCTTAGGCACCATCTAAGAAGGAATCCAGGGGACTCTATTCCCACCAATCAGATTTAGATCTGATTTCACAAAGGGTTATGATTGGTTGGAAAGAAGAGGAGTCGGATCACAGACAGTCTATAAATAAGACCCTACGCTCAACTCAAGAAAGCATCTAATATGATTGGAAATCATAATTCTCCATGCCCTAAGGCTACTTCTCCTCTCCTCCTCCATGCCAAAGCACCTTCTCCCTCTCCTCTCCACATCCAAAGAGGTTTAGATTCTTGGTTGGTGCGATCCAGATGAGAGAAAGGCGACTGAAAGCTAGAAGGCTGCACTGTTGTATAGGATAACTGCTGATCTTCAAAAGAAGTTTTGAAGATCCTCCAGATCAGATGCAGATCTAATTTTTGAAGATATGATAGAGAAGAAGAGGATCTCCAGATCCAACCCGAGTGAATACCGGTAGAGGCCAGGCACTTGCATGGCTAGATCCAGAACCTTCCATTGCTCACAGGATCATCATCGGATAATAGGATTATCCACTTCAAGATAAATTAAATTTGATTTAATTTATCTAATTTTATTTTAATTTTTAAAATAATAATAATTAGATCTAAAATATCTCAGATCTAATCTAGATCAAAAAAAAAAATTTTAAAATATATCTCTTGATCTGATCAGATCTAAACGAATCTAGTCCAAAAAATTAGGATTTTTCTTCAACTGGTATCAGAGCTAAGGTTCTAAAAGTATTTAGATCTTATTTTAAATTTATTCTAAATAGAAAATAAGTAATTTTAGATGTCACATGAGATGTGATCAGATCTGAAATTAGAAAAAGTTAAAATTAAATGATTTGGATCTAAGATTAGAAAATATGCATGACTAGTTCTAAAATAGAATAGTTCTATAGAATAGTCTTATATATTTTTAATTTAATTTAATTAAATCATATTTTAGATATATTTATTTACTATTTTTTGATATTATAATTATTATAATAACATCTAAAAAATAGCAAATAAAAATTATTTAATTTTAAACATCATATGAGATATGATTGATGCATGTCTAGACTAGTTGTAGAATAGTTCTACATAATTGTCTAGATTAGAATTTATTTTGATTAGATCAATTTAAATCTAATTTTTTAGATTATTATAATATAATTTAGATCTGAAAATATGCATGACTCAATACATGAGATGTATGCAAAATATGCCATGATATGAGATATATGATATAGATCTAAAACTATTTTGTAGTATTGCATGTTCCTGATTAAGGCGTTCCTCTTGGCCGTCCGATCATAAGAATGAAGAAGGGTTTAAAGGCCCTCTCCTCCCATCCGATGGGGTGTTCTTACGATGTGTAGGGGTGCTATGCGTTCGTCCTTAATCAGAAATCCAAAACTTACTTTCTGCAAAATCTAGATCTTGAAATCCTAAGATTTATTGTGCATATTTTGTTTATGAACCCTACTTAATTAAAAATTAAGATTATGGAATGTTAATTAGGTCTAAGATTGAGAATTTCATATCTAATACATATTCATAATACTGGGTTCGTGCTTGGGTAGCTCAATTAGGTCTAAGCGGTTGATCAAATCGAATCAAGAGTTGGTTAGAGGGGATCAACAATGCTTAAATTGACCAGCCTAATAGGATTAAGTCTAGATCAAGATCGAGTCATGATCAAGCAAGACCTAATTAGGCTCAGAGGTTAAAGTCTGGATTGTAGGCTAACCCAATTGGTTCTGACTCAACAATTTGGTGTTTAAGGTAAGTTTGGCACATACGACCGACTGGTTTTTAATTGGAAGCTACTCGACCTGAATGCGTTCTTGTACGAGTTAATGGCATATTCCTTCCATCGGTCTCACTTACCTGGCCATATCTGTTGACACAATTCTAATCTATGGTGGTCAATAATCTGAGCTAACCCATGCCACTAGATTAGTCATAATTATTATGACTATGATAAGTCTAGTTTAATAAGACCTGAATCAATTCTCCCTAAGAAAAGATTAAGTCTAACATCTTCCACCATTATAGATGTGCGGGCCCTTCCCGGGGTTGATTGTTCTCGGCTGGATACAGTGGCTCAATTGCATCGGAAAGATGCAACCATATCTATTAGGCATTGGATGCTATGGGCTGAAGGATGAGTTGGGCTCAATATTTTGGATATGGTGAGAGACTCAATTAGGAATCCAGTCTGTGCAAATGGTGGGTCTGACTTAACTAAGGAGTGGATCAATATTTCGGATACAGTGAGATTCATGAATTAGAGACCAAGTTTGGGTGCACCATGATTAGAAAATCATTGAATAAGAGTTGTTCACTCATTGGCTAACCCATCACCAATAACTATTAGGTGAGGTGATGAGTCAGTTGGTGAGACCGCACCACCCACTAGAAATCATTAATCATAGAAATTTTTGCATCTCTACAGAGGGAGTGTAGGAATTTGAGAAAATAGTGGAAGCTAATTTATTTAAAAATAAAATTCCTAAATAAATTGGTCAAGTCATAATTATAGTATCCAATTAGAATCTTTGACTCTTTACAGAAAAATGTCTGCGTCCAATCCATTGGCACGTATCCTGGACACACACAGACTGATCGAATCCAATTATAAAGATTGGCTCGAGAACTACAAAATAGTTTTGGATTTTGAGAAGCTAACACATGTACTGAACTAGGACCCTCCCATCTTACCAGCTCGTCCATCCACTAAACAGAGAGCATCTCTAAAAAATGGATAGACGAAGATAATAAGGCTAGATATTACATGTTGGGCTCGATGTCTGAGGAGCTCCAGCGCCAACATGAAGATATCGAGACTGCTCACCAAATGTTGGCTCACCTACAGGAGATGTTTGGTGAACAGAGTCGCACAGCCAAGTATCAAGTCATGAAATGACTTTTTAAGCCTAAGATGCATGATGGGCAGTCAGTCCAAGATCACTGTCTGATGATGATCAAGGACATGGAAGAGCTTGAGAAGCTTAGTGTGAAGTTAGACTTGGATCTGCAAAATGATATTATTCTGCAATCCTTGACTGATGCATATGGGTAATTCATCATGAATTACCACATGCATAAACTTCAAAATTTCTTGACCGAATTAATGAATATGCTGATCACCGCTGAGCTTTCTATGAAACATTCTAAAGGCTCAGTTCTTGCTATGAAATGGACTTCTTCCAAAAGAAAGTCTTATGGAAAGAAAAAAAATCTATAAAAAAGCAAAAGGTGGAAGGAGCAAAGAAGAAGAAGGCAGAGCCAAAGATGAAAGCCATTGTCAAAGGAAAGTGTTTCCATTGCAACAGCAATGGCCATTGGAAGCGGAACTACCCTACTTACCTGGCCACCTTGAAGAACAAAAAGGAAGGTCCTTCTAGAGGTATGCTCATTATTGAGTCTAATCTTACGATTTCTTCTACATCCAGTTGGATGCTTGACTCTAATTCTAGTGTTCATCTGTGCACTTCCATGCAGGGTCTTGAGGATAGTAGGAGGCTGAGGGATGGAGATATGATCCTATGCATCGATAATAGAGCAAGAGTTACTGCAGTGGTGGTGGAAACATACCCTCTTCGATTACCATCTGGTTTAGACTTAGTTTTGAAAGATTGTTATTATGTGCCTGCAGCTAGCAGAAATTTGATTTCTGTTTCATGCTTAGCACAAGAAGGCTATGTGATTACCTTCTTTAAGGACCATTGTAACATTCTTTATGAAAGAATAAAATTGCAAATGGTTTTCTTATTAATGGTCTTTATCAGCTACATATTGATGTACCTGTTCTAACTATCGAGCAAAACGTGAATGCCAAATGACCTAGGATAGTCCAAATGATAGATATCTATGGCACCTAGATTAGGTCATATAGCAGAAGATAGGATCAACAAATTGGAGAAAAGTGGGCTATTGAGTCCATTGACTTCGAGTCATATCCAACTTGTGAATCTTGTCTTCAAGGCAAAATGACTAAACTCCTTTTGTTGGACATGGGGAGAGGGCCACAGATCTCCTTGCCCTAGTACATACTGATGTGTGCGGCCCATTTGATGTGCCGGCTAGAGGCAATTTTGTCTACTTCATTACCTTTATCGATGATCTGTCTAGGTATGGGTATGTGTATCTTATGAGACACAAGTCTGAAGCTTTTGAAAAGTTCAAAGAATTCAGACATGAAGTAGAAAAATAAATTGAAAACCCATTAAGGTTCTTCGATCAGATCGAGGAGGTGAATACCTTAGCCAGAAATTCCTAGACTATCTCAAGGATAATGGCATAGTCTCTCAATGGACTCCACTAGGAACACCTCAACTCAACGGGGTTTCAGAACGGAGAAATCGGACTCTATTGGATATGGTTCGATCCATGATGAGCTTCACAGACCTTCCCTGATTTTCTTTGGGGACATTCATTGTTAACTTCATTTATCTACTGAATAGGGTTCCCTCTAAATCGTTCCTACCACACCGTATGAGATATGGCATGGTAAGAAACCAAGTCTGAGTCATCTCAGAATTTGGGGTTGTCCGACTCATGTCAAAAGACAACAAGCGGACAAGTTAGAGTTTAGGTCCTTTAGAGCTCGATTCATAGGATATCCTAAAGAGTCATTAGGATACTATTTCTACATTCCAGAAGACCACAATGTGATTGTGAGTCGACATGCCATCTTTCTTGAAAAATAGTTTATTCAAGAATAGCGGCATTGGAAAGCAGATTAAGCTTGCTGAGAAAGTCTCATAAGTACAATGAGCTAAGGATCAATTGGAATCAAATTAGGTTGAGCCATTAAGAACACTACCTCCTCCACCTCATAGATCGGAAAGAGTTTCCCATCCCCCTGAAAGATACTTAGGTATTATTTTAGAGAAAGTAGAGAAAATATTCCTCGTAGGTAATGGTGCTCATGGTGATGATCCCAAAACCTACGATGAGGTGATATCAGATATCGACTCCGAGAAATGGCTAGAGGCAATGCAGTCAGAAATTGACTCGATGCACTCGAACCAAGTCTGGACCTTGGTAGATCCACCAGAAGCTATAGTACCTATTGGGTGTAAATGGATCTTCAAGAGAAAGATTGGTGTAGATGGGAATGTGGAGACATTCAAGGCTAGACTAGTGGCAAAAGGTTATAGTCAACGTGAAGGCATTGACTATCAGGATACCTTTTCTCTAGTGGCTAAGCTAAAATTCATCAGCACATTGCTTGTCGTTGCAGCCTATTTCGATTATGAAATATGGCAAATGGACGTGAAAACGGCATTCTTGAATGGATATCTTAAGGAAGATATCTATATGGAACAGGCGCTAGGTTTCACATCCAGTGATACTGATCACAAGGTTTGCAAGCTACAAAGGTCCATATATGGACTTAAGCAAGCATCTCGGAGTTGGAACACTCATTTCAATGATGTGATCAAAATGTTTGGTTTCATCAAAAATGAAGTGGAACTGTGTGTCTTCAAAAAGGTCAGTGGGAGCACTGTTGTCTTTCTCGTATTGTACGTGGATGACATCCTCCTTATTGGGAATGATATTCCCATGATGACAACAGTCAAATTATGGTTGTCCAAGGAATTCTTCATGAAGGACCTAGGTGAAGCATCCTTTATTCTTGGAATTAAGGTCTATAGGGATAGACCGAATAGGATGCTAGGACTTTCACAGAAGATGTACATAGAGAAAGTACTAAAGAGGTTTAGTATGGAAAACTCTAAGAGAGGATTAATACCCTTCGGACATGGTATTCATCTTTCCAAGAAGATGTGCCCTAGCACACTAGAGGAAATAGAACGCATGAGCAAGATCCCTTATGCTTCTGCAATAGGGAGCCTCATGTATGCCATGCTATGTACACGACCTGATATAGCCCATGCTGTGAGTGTCACAAGCAGATATCAGTCAAATCCAGGTGAAGAACACTGGACTTCTGTGAAATGTATCCTAAAGTACTTAAGAAGAACTAAGGATATGATGTTGGTCTTTGGTAACGGAGAACTCCAAGTCCAGGGATACATAGACTCGGATTTCATGTCCGATATAGATGATCGAAAGTCGACATCTGGGAGTCTATTTGTGTGCAATGATGGTGCTGTCAGCTGGAAGAGTTTCAAGCAAACCATGATAGCAGATTCCACCATGGAAGCAGAATATATCACTGCATCAGAGGCTGCGAAGGAAGCATTCTGGTACAAGAAGTTTGCTGCAGAAATCGGAGTAATGCCATCAGATGCCATTCCTCTATACTGCGATAATAATGGTGCCATAGCCCTTGCTAAAGGAGTCGAGGTCTCATCAAAAATCTAAGCACATTGAGCGGCGATACCACCTCATCCGCGATTACCTCGAGAAGGGTTACGTCAAGGTCAAGAGAGTTGACTCCACAGACAATGTGGCAGACCCACTTACAAAGCCATCAGGCTAGCAGAAGATCGAAGCCCACCTTGAGAAGATGGGACTTAGACTTGTAGCCAATTGGCTTTAGGATAAGTGGAAGATTGTTAGATATATGTGCCCTAGAAGCCAGAATTGGCTGACACTTGTAATACACTTCTAGGGGCAAAATTATAATTTTGACTAATATCAATAAAATGGATTATTTTCTATCACATATGTGTATTTAGTGTCTGTGATACATCCTTTGAGTTAATGGTAATGATAATTCATATTTTCAAGAGTTGAAAATTTAAGACATGAATAATCATTATTAACTCATAAAATGCTCCCGACCATAGGATCATCACGAGGATGGTGATTGATCCAGAAGGTTGGTGTACAATCGCTTCTTTTTAGTAGATGAGTCTTGAGTCTACGGTGTGGAGACATCGGAGCGAGAGTACAGGTACTCATTAGAGAACGAGGGCACTGAGCGTGACCACCTCGAGTAGTCATTAGGGAGTCTACCTTCTCGTCAATGACTGACTCGATGCTGCAGTAGTGTGTCTGGTTCTTTGACCTGAGGTGCATCGGCAGTTCACCTTGAGGGTGTTATAGTTTGACTACACCATTACTCGATCTCCTAGCCATTCGGAATCCTAAGGTGTATGTTGGCTATAGCATGTTCATTGTAGGAACTGGATAGCATCAAGATGGAATCTATCTACCTCGGTGGTAGAGGAGCAGCCCTATGATGATCATGAGAATCAAGTCCAGAAGTCCATGGCCATGACAAAGTGAAATAATAGAAAGAGTTTCTATTTAGATTTTCACATCGGACTTGAATCGAATGATTACATCATATGATAGAGAATAGGGTTTGACGAGTTCACCTTAACCCTAATCTGATCGGGGCTCAAGATAGAAGAACTTAATCACACAGGTAGCTGCACCAAGAGATTCATATTCAGCTCTGATGGGTTGCCACCATATACTGCTAGGTGTCACTGGTGGATTTTGAGAGCAATTAGAATGATTTAGATGATCGATCATTCTAGCTGTTCGAATCAGAAGAGTTCTGATCCATCGAAAGGAGTTTCGATGATGTCGATGATAGAGATCATGACATATCCCATTACCATACAGAACTGAACCTAACTGGATCATACAAACAAGGGTTTGAATCTGGTGATCATCAATTGAACTGATCCAGTTCAATTGATCTGAATGAGATTCAATTAGGTTCAAGAAAATCATGCTAGCACTCGATTGAACCTAACATTCTTCTTTTACTATCATAAATAGTTGTCCTGACTGAGCCAAAGGAGTTTGTGCTCATTTAGAGGCCTTCACTTTGTCTAACTGGAGCTTGTCGAAGTCAGAAAAGGTTGTCTTATTTTGTAAGACATTACTTGCCATTTTTTGATTATCTGCCATTTCTCATCCTTTGACTTTGGTCAAAAGTTGACCTTTGACTGGTCAAAAGTTGACCTTTGACTGGTCAAACGTTGACTATTGATACTTTGACTTTTGTCCATATGTTACGCACCTATTAGAGGGTTGGTGGGGCTTGTCCCTCTGCCAGAACCTGGCAAGAAGGAGGGTGCACGCCACCCTTGGCGTGTGCCCAAGCTGGAGGCGCCCAGGAGTCCCTGTTGGATAGGGACTCCATCTCCTTTTTGGATTCCAATTAGAGTTCTCCTAAGAACCAACTTTGACTGGTCTTAGGCACCATCTAAGGAGGAATCCAGGGGACTCTATTCCTACCAATTAGATTTAGATCTGATTTCACAAAGGGTTGTGATTGGTTGGAAAGAAGAGGAGTTGGATCACAGACAGTCTATAAATAAGACCCTGCGCCCAACTCAAGAAAGCATCTAATATGATTGGAAATCATAATTCTCCATGCCCCAAGGCTGCTTCTCCTCTCCTCCTCCATGCCAAAGCACCTTCTCCCTCTCCTCTCCACATCCAAAGAGGTTTGGATTCTTGGTTGGTGCGATCCAGACGACAGAAAGGCGATTGAAAGCTAGAAGGCTGCACTACTGCATAGGACAACTGCTGATCTTCAAAAGGAGTTTTGAAGATCCTTTAGATCAGATGCAAATTTGATTTTTGGAGATGTGATAGAAAATAAGAGGATCTCCAGATCTAGCCTAAGTGGATACCGAAAGAGGTCAGGCACTTGCGTGGTTAGATCCAGATCCTTCCGCTGCTCACAGAATCATCATCGGATAATAGGATTACCCACTTTAAGGTAAATTAAATTTAATTTAATTTATCTAATTTTATTTTAATTTCTAAAATAATAATAATCAGATCTAAAATATTTCAGATCTGATCTGGATCAAGGAAAGAAATTTTGAAATATATCTCTTGATCTGATTAGATCTGAACGAACCTGATCCGGAAAATCAGGATTTTCCTTTAGCAGGAATTGGCCAGGCCTACCGCACTTGATGAGCTCCTTGATCTCATCTTGGAGCTTGATGCACTCTTCTGTATCATGATCGTGATCATGATGGTAGAGGTAGAACTTGCTAGGATTGTACTTGCCAAGGTGAGTGCGCATCCTTTCTGATCTCGGTAGTTGCTTTCTGATCTCCGTCAATACTTGGATTTTTGGAGCATTGAGAGGGGCATAGTTGTGGAATCTTCTGAAGGAAGAGTTCCGTCGTGCCCTTCTATCCGGGCTTCTTTGTCTCTAGGCCTGGGTAGGAGTTTGGGAGCGTGGCCGAGCTCTGCTTGGTTTCTTTCCAATCGTGGGCACATTCGGTTCACCCGCCTATCGCTCCGAGGTAGCTTCATTATCCCTAGCCTTAATGGCCTCTTCAGCTCGGGCATAACCTTCAGCCCGAGCCAGCATATCGGCAAAATCCCTGAAATACTTTTTCTTCAGGAAGAACAGCAAATCATTCTTCTAAAGATCATCCTTGAGTGCAGCCATTACAACAGACTAGTCCAGATTCCGGACCTCCAATGCAGCAGCATTAAACTAGATGACATAAGCCCGAATAGATTCCCCCTCCTTCTGCTTCATATTCATCAAGGAATCCAAATCTCGATAGGAACATTAGCTACTAATTAAATGAGCCACAAACTAATGGCTTATTTGATCAAAGAAAAAGATGGTACCCGACTTAAGGGTCGAGTACCAATTTCTGGCGGCTCTCTTGAGGGTGGATAGAAAAGCTCGATATAAAATGACGTCTGACGCACCATGGAGCAGCATCATTATTTGGAAGGCCTCCAAATGGTCGACCGGATCAGTGGTCCTGTTGTAACTCTCAAACTAAGAAAAATTAAAGTTTGGTGGGATCGATTCCTGCATAATCTTCTAAGAAAAAGAAGGGTCAGTGCAAATATCTTTACCATGGGAGGAGGAAGCATGACGGAGTTCTTCAATTCGTTGGCTCATTTTCTGAAGCCTTTGATCTAGGAGATCTTCACGATCGTTGACCTCCAAGATTTTCTAGTGGAACAAAGGCAAAGCTCCCCCCGAGGTCGAGTCATGGTCTGAGCAAGGGCTCTCTACCCTCTGCTTCCCTTTTTTGAGGGTCGTCGGCCGACTGACCTAAGTCGGCTGCCTCTAGATTGGGTTCTCTAGCTCTCAAGAAACCTACTCCGATTGAGATGGCACCAGAGATGGCTACTGTTGTCGCATGGCCTGCACTACTTTAGTGAGGCCATGGACCTACTGGATCAGTAGGTCGAACTGCACCATATCCACCATTGTAGGCGGTGGGGCTTGAGATGCAGGAGACAAAATAGGGGTGAAAAGATCTGGATGAGATCTGGCCATGGAGGTGGTTGACCATCGAGTTGAAGTCTTTTTGGGGGGCATCCTCGAGAGGTTGAGAGAAAAAGTAAGACTCTGGCTAGGATGAAGAAGGATCTCCGCTACATATTTCTTCAAGAATAAGGAAACCTCAATAACTTGAAGCCCTCCTTCTAGCACCAATCCTATTGGTGCAAAATCTGGCCATCATCAGAGTCAAAGCTAGATTTAGAGAGGATGAGGATGCTGTTGGGATCTGCAAAATAAGTTTCGTTCGGAGTCTGGGGTGGTGGCTCCGGCAAGATCCTTCGATGATCAAGTCAGCTCTTTCGGCCAACATAAATGAAATACGTAGAGAGATTCTACCAAAGTTTTTAGGAAGAGAAGGAGAGCTTATTAGAAAAAAAGTATCTAGAGGATCTCTTATATAGATAAAGCCTATAACAAACTGATAGGAATAGCCGTAGCCATCTGATAGTGGATCGTTTAGGGCCACATGGAGTTTGTTATGGAGGATTGTGTCAGTTATCGTAATGCGCGAGCCCATTGGGATCTAATGATCGAAGCTCGGATGGAAGAGATTGACGGTTCTTTTGGCTATATCGAGGATGAGTGCTGAGGTCCTCTAGGGCTACTAGATGGAGTTTGGAGGGAGTTTAGCTATCTGGAGGAGTCCGTCTAAAGGAGAAATTCGGGAGGAGCTCGATTGTTGGAGGAGTCCGATTAGGCGAGGAGTCTAGTTGAAGAAGAAGTTTGGGAGGAGTTCAACTACTAGAGAAGTTCGACTAAAGGAGAAGTCTAAAAGGAGTTTGACCGTTGGAGGAGTCCAACTGAAGGAGAAGTTCGGGAGGAGTTCAACTGTTAGAGGGTCCGACTGAAGGAGAAGTCTGAAAAGGAGTTCGATTGTTGGAGGAGTCTGACTGAAGAAGAAGTTTGGAAGGAGTTCAACTACTGGAGGAGTCTAACTGAAGGAAAAGTTTGGAAGGAGTTTGACAGTTGGAGGAGTCCGACTGAAGGAGAAGTTCGGAAGGAGTTCAACTACTGGAAAAGTCTGGCAGAAGAAAAAGTTTGAAAGGAGTTCGACCATTGGAGGAGTCCGATTGGGGGAGGAGTCTGATTGAAGAACAAGTTTGAGACGAGTTCAATTGCTGAAGGAGTCCAGCTGAAGGAGAAGCCTGGAAGGGGCTCGACTATTGGAGGAGTTCGAGGTTTAACCATGGAGGCTGCTGTCGGATGGGATCCTTCTGAGATCAAGCATCCAGCCGAATTTTGATAGGAATGGGTTTATCCCCAACAGCCACCTTAGCCCCAGTGCCTCCCATGCCATTATTGTTGGATTTTTTTATGAAAATATTTCTCTCTAGATGTTCATGCATGCCCCCTTGCTCCCTTTATCTCAAATATGGTATTTAGATATTGTGATCAAGTCAAAAGAAGAGTTTGAGTTGATTTAAATTCCTTGGAGTTTTGAGAAACCAAAACTCCTTCCTATTTTGTGTCACCCACATCCCTATTTTTCCTCTAAAATTTTTATGATTTTTAGAGGCCTTTTCGTGTGACATTCTCTGGTAGTCCACACAAAAAATAAAGAAGAGGGCGCCCAAGAGTTGGGCCCCCCATGTCTAGCCCTATTTGGATAATCCTTGACTAGGTATTTGACCTAGTAAAGGATTCCTTTATATCTCCTTATATAAAATGAATTTTGACCTAATTTTTTTGTGAATTATACATCTGAGAGAGGTCATTTAGGGTGAAAAAAATCTAAGAGAGAAGTCTAGGGTGTGGGATTTTGTAAAGGAACCAATCAAGATACTTTGGTGAGAGAAGAAAGAAGAAGAAGAGGGTCTTGTTCTTGTTTTATTTCTTTCACTCCTATTCCTCCATCTTTGTGAGTGTTTGAGATGTTTCTCAGTATCATGAATTATCTTTCTCGACTTTAGAAACTTGGAGAGTCCAAGCTTGAAGAAAAGAAGATCCAGATCAATCATTGGAGAAGGATCGGCACAGTACTAGCATACTTTGCTAATTTTCGAGCATCGAACTTTTGATCTACAATTGAGGGCTCATGTGGATAACTCGTAGAGGTTGGACACATGTGTAGCTCAGAGCAACCATCTTAAGCCCAGATCAGCGAGTTAAGAAACTCGAGATTCAAAGGTAAAGGTGATCTAATCTCCCTATTATATGTCTAGATTTGATCTAGAGTAGTCTACTGTTGATATGATTAATATACAGTTCTTTTGATATTTTATTTTTTGATTTAATAGCATACCTTCATCATGTAATAGAATTATATATCTAGGATTTTATGTTATATTGTTCATAATTTAATGTGTTTAATTCACCTCTTCCATTGTAATTTTGAAAAAGTTTCAAAAGTTAACCCTAGAATCTTAGATTGGTTCCTACAATTAGTATCAGAGTCTAGGTTCATTTATTACATGATTTATGCATGATTAGATTATATTTTTAGATTAGATCTAATTTATAATTTATTGATTAAATCTGAAAGTAAAATTTTAGATTGCACATGCTGTAAGTTTATCTTGTTATAAGATTTACCCCTTATAGTGGAGAGGTTGTTCTAGTACGTGAGGATTTAAACTCCTGATCATAAAATTTTAGATTAGATCTAAAAAATTTTATGATCTAATTAAAAGAGTTTTAATTATATTTTTATTATCATAAATGTGTTAGACCTAATCTAAGATGATTTATGATTAATTAAAATTGAAATAGTTTCAATTTTATGAGCATGTTTAGATTAGATCTAAAATAGTTTTCATGTTTGTTATATGTGCATATTGATTATGAATCAAACATGCAACTGGTTGAGAGAACCATGTTGCAAAAATCTTTTACAAATATGAAAATCATTTTTGAAATGCCGAACCCCAATCCTTAGCCCAAAACTTAATTAAGAATTAAGAATTATTGATTAGGATCTAGGATTGTGAATTGAAGATCCTAAGACATAAATCATAACACATTGGGTTAATGGGTTAGTGGAAATTAGATCCATTAATTGGGTTAGACCTAAGGTTAGATTAAAGAATGGACTTAATTAGAGAATTGACTAAATCTAATCAATAGTTGTCTTAGATTTGGTCAAGGATTCTCTAGATCAATTATAATAGTTATAGTTGGTCAAGTTCATGTCTTTAACAAAAACCAAGATAGAGTTGATTCCTGGCTATGCAGTCGAACCCAAAATTATTAGGTTGGTCAAGTTAAAACTAATGAATCGGATGATGTCTAAGATAAGTTTGGCAGTCTGACCAGTGGCTTTTAATTGGAAGCTACTCGCACTGATTTGGTCTTTGACGAGTTAATAGCATATCCCTTTCACTGATATCACTTATCTTGCCATCCTGATGAATTAGATTTTGATTAGATCACTTGGTGATTTGGGCTCATCCACGTCAATTAGGTAAATTAGTGTAACTGATTTAGGAGCTCCTAATGCTGGTTTGAATTAGTTCTATTTTTATCTGATTTGGTGAAGTCAATGGAAGGATCGAAATTAGCTGGCTCATTCTCTTTATCTTCTTTAAATCAAATCAATTAAATCCTCTAAAATTATTAGGTTCCTAAAAATAAAATAGTTATGGTGATTACTAGATCATAGCCTCCCATTAAGTGGATGATAATGGGTCCATTAGTTTGATAATCATTGGGGCCCAAAGGCCTGGTGCTTATTGGCTAATGGAATTATTATTCATAATAAGATTTCTTAGCTGCATCTATCTAAATGATGGTTAGGTTGACCAACCAAAATTGAACTTAATCATTCATTGGTTAGATGGACCAAGTATGGTCATGTTAATGATTGGACCTAACTGGACCTATTTAATAGAGGCCAAAGCCTACTGATTAGGGACTAGGATAAAATTAAATTATTAAAAATTATTTAGAAAAATAATTAATTATGAACATATCCTTAGATGTATATGGATTGACCAACCAAAGTTGGACTTGTGTGCAGTCTATGTGGATTTTAGTGCTCACTAACAAATTAGGATAATTCCTCAAATTGGAGGTAGAGGCTACCAATTCAAATAAAATAGTGGAAGAACCTTTTGATTAAAAGTCTAAATCTTTAGATTTAATGAACCAATTACTAATTAGATTTTATTTTTTCTTCATGTAGACATGACCACTTTTCTTTCACTCTAATCATTGTTAGATAATGATAAGCTGGTAGGATCCAACTTCGATAACTGGTATCGAAAGTTAAAGATTGTCCTGAAGCATGAACGGATTCTGTATGTACTGATAGATCCAGAACCTGAGGAGCCAGTACCCAATGCACGTGGAACGATCAGAGATACTTACCAAAAGTGGCTCAATGATCGAATCACGGTGCATTGCATTATGTTAGCTACCATGAACGACGAGTTCAGTTGCAGGTTTGAGTCAGCTCAGCCAGAAGATATGCTTCAAATGTTGAACGAGTCTTTTGGTACATCCGATTATGTTAAGAAGTACAAGACTAGTTGTACCATCTTCAATGCTAAGATGAGGGATAGAGCTTTAGTCACTAATCATGTACTGTACATGATAGAGGTGATGGAGCATTTAAGCAAGCTTGGATTTTTCTTGCACGAGCAACTAGGAAATGATGCGATTTTGAACTCATTGCCCAAATCATATCTCCCATTCCTTACTGGTTACTGGGATTGCTTCAGAACTTTGAGAAGGATCACCAGCTCTATAAGGAGTCCATGAACTTAGTAAAAGGTTCATCTTTTGGTTCTCAACTCTTTAAGAAAGGGAAGAAGAACAAGAAAAAAAATCAAAAAAGGTGCAAGTTCAGGTTGGGATATCTATGTTGGGCCAGACCAAGAAG
This sequence comes from Cocos nucifera, assembly GCA_006176705.1. Classification (NCBI taxonomy): domain Eukaryota; kingdom Viridiplantae; phylum Streptophyta; class Magnoliopsida; order Arecales; family Arecaceae; genus Cocos; species Cocos nucifera. The sequence goes on along the minus strand of QRFJ01005069.1, from coordinate 68,451 downwards.
ATCAAGCCTGATAAGAGTCAAGCTGAATGCTTCTTCTACAAGAAGCGAGGATATTGGAAGAAAAACTATCCTCAGTACATTGCCTCATTAGACCCCAACAGGCCGAGAAAGAAGCAAGTTATTGCTGGGCAAGATATTTATATGATAACTCCTTGCAATTTCTCTATTTATGATAAAACTAATTGGGTATTGGATACTGATAGCCCTTACCATATTTGCAATTTATTGCAGGAGTTATAGGTCAATAGGAGATTTGAGCAAGGCGAGAATTTCCTTAACATTGAAAATGGAAGATCGGTTCCAATTCTAGCATTAGGAATCTTGGAACTTGTATTTGAGTGTTATATAGTTATTCTTAGTGATTGTCATTTTTGTCCTAATTTTTTTTTGAATATCATTTCTATAGGGCTTTTGGCCAAAGATAATTATAAATTTTTAATAAAAAAAGAATTTTGTAATGTCATTATGAATGGTATTACTATATTCTCTGGACATTTAAATAATGGTATGTACATATTATCACAATCTATTAATGTAGTCTATTCCACTGGCAAGCACCCTAGATTAGATAGTGTATCTGATATCTACTTAGGGCATTGTAGGCTAGGTCACATCAATAAGAACAGGATAAACTGATTGACTTAAGAGGGAATCATTGAAGTTAGTGATTGTGAATCACTTCCAATCTGTGAATCTTATCTTCTTAAAAAAATGACCAAGTCATCTTTTACTGAAAAAGATGAGAAAGCCACTGAGCTCTTAGGTCTAATACATACTGATGTATATGGACCAATGAGCACAAGTACTAGAGGTGGATATATCTACTTCATTACTTTCACAGATGATCTATCTAGGTATGGATATGTCTATCTAATGAAACATAAGTCAGAGTCATTTGAAATGTTCAAATAATTCAGAAATGAAGTAGAAAAACAAACTGAAAAGAATATTAAGACTCTTCGATCTAACCAAGGAGGGGAATACCTTTTTGGTGAGTTTCTCACATATCTAGAAGAGAATGGAATTCTCTCCTAATGGACTCCTCCAAGAGCACCACAGTATAATGGTTTTGCCAGCTTGCCGATATCCTTCTAAGGATATGCATTCGAATTGGCTTGCTATCTATTAAATAGGGTTCCAAGTAAGTCTGTAATTAAGACTCCATATGAGACATGGACAGGACGTAAGCCAGCACTTTCGTACCTTAGGATCTGGGGGTGCCTGACTTATGTGAAATGGTTAATCATAGATAAACTTGGACCTAGGTCTAACAAATGCATATTTATAGGATACTCCAAAGAATCAAAAGGATATATTTTCTACCATGCTAATGAACAAAAGATGTTTGTCAGCCTTAAGGCAATCTTCTTGGAAAAGAAGTTCCTTGGTGAAGGAACTGTTGCCTCTCAGGTTGAACTTGATGAAGTTCAACAGGTAGAAAAGCCGACACCTATTACCAAATCAGAATTGGATTTGATTAGATCAAATCCAGAGCCCAGTATCTCTGCACCATTAAGGCGATCCAGTGGAGTACTGAATCAACCAGATAGATACTATGATTTCTTGATCTAAAATGATGATCCTATCAAATTTGATGAGAACGATGAGGATCTGATCATCTACATGGATGCAATACAGAGACCTAATTTCGAGAAATGGCTTGAGGCCATGAAATTTGAGATGGAGTCCATGAAGGTCAATGATGTGTGGATATTGGTTGACCCATCTGAAGGAGTTAAACCCATTGGGTGTAAATGGATCTTCAAAAGAAAATAGAGCGCAGATGGAAAGGTGGAGACCTATAAAGCTCATCTGATTGTCAAGGGATATCATCAACATTATGGTATTGACTATGATAAGATATTCTCTTCTATGGCAATGCTCAAATCCATTCGGATAATGCTTGCTATAGCTATCTATCTGAACTATGAGATCTAGTAGATGGATGTGAAGACAGCTTTTCTGAATAGAGAGCTAACTGAAGAGATGTATATAATACAACCTAAGGGGTTTATATCTACAGATGAGTCCAAGGTGTGCAAGCTTCAGAGATCCATTTATGAATTGAAGCAAACATCTCAGAGTTGGGACATGCATTTTGATAAGGTGATCAAAACATATTGCTTCATTAAGAATGGAGAAGAGCCCTATATCTACAAGTGGATGAATGGTCCGATAGTAGTATTTCTTATCTTGTACGTTGATGACATTTTCTTAATCGAAAATGACATCCCCACACTGCAAGGAATAAAAGTATGGTTGTCATCTCAGTTCTCCATGATGGACTTGGGTGAAGCATCCTACATTCTAGGGATGAAAATCTATAGGAATATATCTAAGAGGATGCTTGGATTATCCCAATCCACATACATAGAAATTGTGCTGAAAAGGTTCAGCATAGAGAATTTCAAAAAGGGCTAGCTTTCGATAGGCCATGAAATTTTTCTCTCTGAGAAGGATTGTCTGACAACTCCTGAAGAGAGCAAGCGTATGAGTAGAGTCCCATATGCTTCAACAGTGAGATCTATCATATACGAGATCAGATGTGGCATACTCACTAGGAGTAATGAGTAGATACCTATCTAATCCAAGAGAAAACCACTAAAAAGTGGTTAAAACCATCCTTAGGTACTTAACAAATACTAAGAACCAATGGTTGGTTTATAGTGAGTCGGATTTGAAACTTGTAGGATTTATTGACTCTAGATTTCAATCTAACCATGATGACAGCAGAAGCATGTCAGGTTATATCTTTATTCTAAATGGTGGAGCTATCTGCTAGAAGAGTTCCAAGCAGCATACTGTGGTAGACTCTATTTGTGAAGTAGAGTACGTTGCAGCATCAGATGCTACAAAGAAAGTTGTGTGGTTGAGGAAGTTCATGATCGAGCTCGAATTAGCATCCTTTCTTAATGGTCCGATCCTGCTCTACTATGATAGCACTGGTGCCATTGCTCAGGTGAAGGAACTAAAGGCACATCAGTGGATGAAGCACATACTGCGCCGCTACCACCTGGTCTGGAAGATCATGGATAGAGGTGACGTCGATCTTCAGCAGACCGATAGAAAGGATAACTTGGTCGACCCCTTCACTAAAGCCTTGGTGATAAAGGAGTTCGATGACCACAGATCAAAGTTGGGTATTAGATACTATGCCGAGTGGCTTTAGGATAAGTGGGAGTTATTGAAAAATATGTTCCAAAGCCAATAGTCAGCCTGTTGATGGTTATGCTATCTTATAATTGTAATTGATTCATTATTAAATAAAATATATTTTTGATATTTTCATCATAAAGTCTATATCTTCTAATGAACTTCATTATTGTGATCAAATCCTTAGGACTATTTAGCTTCGATAAAGAGAGGATTTATCGATTAGTCCTTAAACTATTCACGACCAAATGATACACTGTTAATAAGGACGATAGCATTTATCGAGCATAGGTCATTGTGTGCCATATGGGTTGGTTATCCTCTTAACCAATGAGTGTGGAGACACTGATATGGCATACAAGCGAGATATATGGGTACATCATCATTAAATGTGACCAAGGCACTAATCAAAGTGCTTTGGTGAGAGAAGAAAGAAGAAGAAGAGGATCTTCTTCTAGTTTTTTTCTTCCACTCCTATTCCTCCATCTTTGTGAGTTTTTAAGAGGTGTCTCAACATCACAAATCATCTTCCTCAACTTCAGAAAGTTGGAGAGTCCAAGTTTGAAGGAAAGAAGATCCAGATCGACCGTTGGAGAAGGATCAGTACAGTACTAGCATATTATGCTAATTTTTGGGCACCGAACTTCAGATCTACAATCGAGGGCTTGTGTGGACAACTCGTAGAGACTGGACACGTGTACAGCTTGGAGCAACCATCTGAGGCTCGGATCAGCGAGTTAAGAAACTCAAGATTCAATGATAAGGGTGATCTGATCTTCCTATTACATGTCTAGATCTAATCTAGAGTAGTCTGCTGTTGATATGATTAATATGTAGTTCTCTTGATATTTTATTTTTTAATTTAATAGCATGCCTTAATCATGTAATAAAATCCTATATCTAGTGTTTTATGTTATATTGTTCATGATTTAATGTGATTAATTCACCTCTTTCACTATAATTTTGAAAAAGTTTAAAAATCTAACCCTAGAATCCTAGATTGGTTCCTACACATAGTCCAGATGAGCAGCCATTGCAAGCATTATCCAAATGGATTTAAGCATTGCCATAAGGGAGAATGTCTTGTTATAGTCAATACCATAATGTTGATGACATCCCATGGCAACTAGACAGACTTTATAGGTCTCCACCTTTCTGTCTGTGCACCTTTTTCTTTTGAAGATCCATTTACACCCAATGGATTAACCCCTTCAGGTGGGTCAACCAATGTCCACACATCGCTGATCTTCATGGACTTCATTTTAGATTTCATGACTTCAAGCCATTTCTCAAAATCGAATCTCTGCATAGCATCCATATAAGTGATCGGATCATTATCATTCTCATCGAGATTAATGGGATCACCATCCCAGACCAAGAAACCATAGTGTATGTCCGAATGACGTGGTACTCTATTGGATTGTCTTAATAGTGTAGATACACTAGGCTTCAGATCTGATCTAATCAAATTCAACTCAGGTTCAGCTACAGGTGTTGATTTTTCTATCTATTGAACTTCATCAAGTTCAATCTTAGAGGCAACAATTCCTTCACTAAGAAACTCCTTTTCCATAAAAATTGCCTTAAGGCTGACGAACATCTTTTGTTCATCGATATGGTAGAAATAGTATTCTTTAATCTCTTTTAGGTATTTTATAAAAATGCACTTATCAGACCTAGGTCCAAGTTTATCTATAACTAACCATTTGATATAAGCCGGGCATCCCAAAATCCTAAGGTGTGAAAGTGCTGGCTTACGCCCTGTCCATATCTCATATATAGTCTTAATTACGTACTTACTTGGAATCCTATTTAATAGATAACAAGCCAATTTGAGTGTATATCCCCAAAAGGATATCGATAAGCTGGCAAAATCCATCATGGATCGGACCATGTCTAATAGAGTTTAATTCCTCCTTTCAGACATACCATTATGCTATGGTATTTCTAGAGGAGTCCATTGGGAGAGAATCCCATTCTCTCTTAGATATGTGAGAAACTCACCAAAAAGATATTCTCAATTAGATCAAAGAGTTTTAATACTCTTCCTAGTTTATTTTTCTACTTCACTTCGGAATCGTTTAAACATTTTAAATGAATCTGACTTATATTTCATTAGACAAACATATCCATATTTGGATAGATCATCTATGAAGGTGATGAAGTAGAAATATCCATCTCTGGTACTTATGCTCATTGATCTACATACATCAGTATGTACTAAACCTAAGAGCTCAGTGGCTCTCTCATCTTTTTCAATAAAAGGTGACTTGGTCATTTTACCAAGAAGATAGGACTCATAGGTTGGAAGTGATTCACAATCACTAACCTCGAGGATTCCCTCTTGAGCCAACCTGTTTATCTTGTTCTTGTTTATATAACCTAGTCTATAGTGCCATAAATTGATATTTGACACACTATCTAATCTAGGATGCTTGCTAGTTGAATAGACTATGTTAATAGGTTGTGATAGTATATACACACCATTGTTCAAATATCCATAAAAAATAGTAACACCATTCATAATGATATTACAAACTTATTTTTTTATTTAAATTTTATAATCATTTTTTGCCAGAGGCCTACAGAAATAACATTCAAAAAAATAACTGGGACAGAAATGACAATCACTAAGAACAATGGTATGAGACTCAAATACAAGTTTTAGAATTCGTAAAGCTAGAACTGGAACTGGTCTTCCATCTCCAACATTCAAAAATCTTTCATCTTTTTCGAATTTTCTACTGACCTGCAACCCCTGCAATGAATTGCATATATGGTAAGGGCTACCGGTATCCAATACCCAGTCAGTAATATCATAAATAGAGAAATTACAAAGAGTTACCATATAAATACCTTTCCCAGCAATAGCTTGATTCTTTCTCTACATGTTTGGGTCCAGAGAGAAAATGTACTGAGGATAGTTTCTTTTTTAGTGCCCCCACTTCTTGCAAAAGAAGCATTCAACTTAACTCTTATCGAGCTTGATTTTCTTAGTCTGACCCTACACAAATGTCCCAGCTTGAACTTGCATCTTCTTAGCTTTCTTCTTCTTATTCTTCTTTCCTTTTCTAAATGATCGAGAACCAGAAGACGAACATTCCACTAAGTTCACCGACTCCTTATGGAGTTGGTGATCCTTCTCAAAGTTCTGAAGCAACCCCAATAATCCGTGGTAGTCTACTTTAGGCTTTGTCAGTCTGAAATGAGTAAGAAATAGGAGAAAGAACTTGGGCAATGAGTTCAGTATTGCATCCTTCCTAGGTTATTTATGCAAGAAAAAGTCGAGCTTGCTCAATCGCTCTATCAGCTCGATCATGTATAATATATGATCAGTGACAGAGCCATCATCCCGCATTCTAGCATTGAAGATGGCACAACTAGTCTTGTGCCTCTTCACATCATCGAGTGTGCCAAATGAATCCTCCAACACTTGAAGCATGTCCTTTGGCTAAGCTATCTCAAATCTATGATTGAACTCATCGCTCATGGTAGCCAGCATGATGCAGCACACCATGGTCTGGTCACTGAGCCACTTTTGGTAAGTATCTCTGACTGTTCCACGTGCATTGACAGCTAGCTCCTTAGGTGCACGATCTATCAGCACATATTGGATCCATTCATACTCCAGGACTATCTTCAATTTTTGGTATCAGCTACTGAAGTTGGGTCCCACCAACTTATATTATCCAACAATGATCAGAGCGATAAAAAGATGGCCATATCTATACAAAAAAAAATCATAACCTAATTAGTAATTGATTTATTAAATCTAAATATTTGGACTTTAATCGAAAGGTTCTTCTATTATTTTATTCGAATTGGTAGCCTCTACCTCCAATTCGAGGAATTATCCTAATTTCTTAGAGAATATTAGAATCCATATAGACTGCACATGAGCCCAACTTTGGTTGGCCAATCCATGTACATCTAAGGATAGGTTCATAACCAATTATTTCTCCAAATAATTTTTAATAATTAAATTTTATCCCAGTTCCTAATCAGTAGGCTTTGGCCTCCAATGAAAAGGTCTAGTAGGTCTAACCATTAACATGACTATACTTGGCCCATCAAACCAATAAATGATTAGGCCCAACTTTGGTTGGCTAACCTAACCATCATTTAGAAAGATGTTCAAGAAATCACATAATGAATGATAATTCCATTAGCTGATAAACACTAGATCTTTGGGCCTCCAATGATTATCCAACTAATGGACCCATTATCATCCACTTAATAGGAGGCTATGATCTAGTTATCACCATAACTATTTCATTTTAAGGATCTAATAATTTTAGATGATTTAACTAATTTGATTTAAAGAGAGAAGATCAGATGAACCAGCTTATCATGATCCTCCCACTAGCTTCACCAAGCTAGCTTAAAGGAGACCATTAATAGGTTGGTCTAGGAGCACCTAAATCAGTCATACTGATTTACCTAGCTGATATGGATCAGCTCGAATATTCAAGTGATTTGATCAAAATATAATTTCACCAAGAGGCCAGCTAAGTTCGATTAGTGGGAGGGTCTGCTAAAGCTTTTCTTAGACACCATAAAAAATGACCAAGTAAGCAGGCTGCCAATTAAAGACCACCGATCTGGTTTAGCTTAGACACAAACTGGTTTAATTAGTTTCAATTAGATCAACCTAATAGTTCATGTTAGACCGCGTAGCCAAGAATCAAGTCCATCTTGGATCTTATTAAAGACATGGACTTGACCAACTACAACTATTATAATTGATCTAGAGAATTCTTGATCAAATCTAAGACAACAATTGATTAGATTTAGTCAATTCTCTAATTAAGTCCATTCTTTAATCTAACCCTAGGTCTAATTCAATTAATGGACCTAATTTCTACTAACCTACTTAACCTAATGTGTTATGATTTGTATCTTAGGATCTTCAATTCACAATCCTAGATCCTAATCAAACAACTTCCTAATTCTTAATTAAGTTTTAGACTGAGGGTTGGGGTTCAGCCTTTTAAAAATAATTTTTATATTTATAAAATATTTTTATAATATGATTCTATCAACCAAATTGTATATTTGATTTATAATTAATATGTAAGTGACATAAACATGAATCTACTTTAGATCTAATCTAAATAGGTTCATGTAATTGAAATAATTTCAACTTTAGTTAATCATAAATTTTTTTAGATCAAATCTAACATATTTTTGATGATTAAAATTAAATTAAAATATTTTTAATTAGATCATAAAATTATTTAGATTTAATCTAAAATTTTAGGATCAATATTTCAGATCAGCACGTACTAGGACAACCTTTCTATTGTGAGGAAAAAACCTTACAGCAGGATAACCTCATAGCAACCCGTGCAATCTAAATTTATTTTATTTTAGATCTAAAATTATTTTAAATATATTAAATTATAAATAAAATTAGATCACATCTAATAAATTTATGATTAGAAGTAGATCAACACGAATTAGGATAATCTCTTCACTATAAGGGATAAATCTTACAGCAGGACAATCTTATAGCAGTTCGTATGATCAAAATTTTAATTTTAAATTTAATAATTAAATTATAAATTAGATTTAATCTAGAAAATAATCTAAATATACTTAAATAATCATGTAATAATAAATTTAGGCTCTGATACCAATTAAAGAAACCAGATCTAGGATCTCAGGATGAGATCTTGAAACTTTTTTAAGATCTGACAGTGGAAGACTAAAATTAATCAAAATTAATTTTAAATATAAAAAAATACTCTAGATCTAGGATCTATTATATGATTATAGTATGTTATTAAATTAAAAATTAAAATATAAAGAAGAAATTAAAATATGTTGATCACATCAACATGTATATCAATACATTTAATGCAGGTATGAAAACAATAGATCAAATCTATTATCTGTGCAAGTTAGATGTTCTAACTTACTGATCCAGACTTGAGATTGAAGTTGCGAGCCACACATATGTCCGACCTCTAGGAATCGTTCACACGAGCCCACGATCACGATAAGAAGTCTTGATGTAGGAAATCAGCATAGTATGCTAGTACTATGCTGATCCTTCTTTGATAGTCAGCATAGTATGCTAGTACTATGCTGATCCTTCTTTGATAGTCGATCTGGAACCACCTTCTTTAAATCTTGGACTCTCCAATTTTTCAAAAAGAAGGAGAAGAGATTTTTAACTTGAGATGCCTCTCAAAAATCTCTAAAGAAGGAGGAAGAGATCAAAGAAAAATTCTTGAAGAAGAATCCTTCTTCTTCTTCTTATTTTCTCTCACTTAGACACCTAGATTGGTGTCTATGAAATTTCCATGCCCCAATAATCTTTCTATTTGATTTTTACACACCCAAAATTTATCTTAAAGGCCTATTTTTCAACAAAATTTTAGGCTAAAATTCACCTAAATGAATAGATATGGAAGAGTCTTGTCTAGGTTAAATACCTAGACAAGGTAGGTCCAAAATAGGCAACTAGTTAGGGTGCCCAACACTTGGGCGCCCCCTCCTTTCTTTATGCCGTTGAACACCAAGAATAAGCATACAAAATCCTCCTCTTTCCCACAAAAAAATGTGAGAAAAATTAGGGATGTGGACAGCACAATGGAAGGAGGAGTTTTAGGTGCTTAAAATTCTATCTCATAGAATTTAAATCAAAACCAACTCCTAGTTTGACTTGGTCCACAACCAAATGCCATCTAAGGAATAAGGAAAGGCTATGGGCATGCGTGAGGGCTTGGGAAAAATTTTTTCCATGTTCAAAATCAAAGAGCATGGGGGGTGTGAGGGGTCAATGGCACAAGGAATAGGAAGACCTAGTCATACTAGGATTCCTATTTTAACTTGGTCCAAGATGGTTTCTCAAACCAAATCAAACCAAAACTAATTCAACCTAATTAAATTAGATCTTAAACTAATTAAAGATTTAATTAAATTAGATTTAATTCTAATTTAATTTTTTAATCAAATTAGAAAATTAGATTGATCCAAGTCCTAGTTGAACTAGGACTAGTTCTTCCTTGCACTTGGCTTATCCAATAAATCAATTGAACTTGATCCAATTAAGTTCAAACTAAATTTAATTAAACTATATTTAATTATACTTAATCTCATTCCTTTTCTTAATCAAATTAAGCCAATTAGCAATAAATTGCTAATCGATCCTCCTATAACACTTGTCCTAGGTTAAACATCAATCATATTGATCGTTTAACCCTAGAACGATTTTTAATCATTGATCAACCATCCAATCAGATCATGAGCTCTAATATGTGTGACCTCATAGATCTGAATCTAAGTTGATAGCATAAAAATAAATTTCTATACCAATCAAAGTAACCATCTAGCAATGGTATCCGACGATTGGATAGGTCGAACGTGTAGAACAACATCCTTAAAATCCATGCGGATATAGTTTTCATATAATTCATCACCTTGATCGAAATTCTCATAGGATATCTCAGAGTTCAACTATCAACTCTGATCAGGTTGTCCATATTGTATTTCAAAATATCAAATCCATCTGATGGATTATCCTGATAAAGGTTTTGCTATATTAAAATATAGTGATACATTCTTCTCCAACTCTTGGAGTGGTCAATTCCATATTGATCATACTTTAACTTTACAAGTACTTGACTATGCTCAGAAGCCTTTTATTACTGAATTAGAAATTCAGTTAGTCCAATACCAAAGCACAGTGAGTTGCTTGCAAGTCACTAAGGTGATCTCAGGTTTATGGGATACTTATACCTATATCCCATCAGAGACATTCTTAATAGTAGAATACTCTGAAGTTGATCACGTTCAATGATGATGTACCTATACATCTTATCTATATGTCATACCAGTATCTCTACACTCCTTGACTAAGAGGACAACCAACCTATATGGCATATAGCGATCTATGCTCGATAGATGCTGTCATCTTAATTAATAGCCTATCATTTGGTCGTAAATAAATTTAAGGATTAATCAATAAATCCTCTCTTTATCGAAGCTAAATAGTCATAAGAACTTCATCACAATAATGAAGTTCGTTAGAAGATGAATACTTTATGATGAAAAATATCAAAAATATATTTTATTTATTAATGAATCAATTATAAATACAATATAGCTTAATCATCAATAGGCTGATGATTGACTTTGGAACATATTTTTCAATAGAACCTATATCTCAGGATCAGACACTGATCCTTGAACAAAGGGAATTGGTAGATGTAATTACTCAAGCTATTACTATTGCAATGAATTCTACTCCTGGTGTTCAGACCCGAAGTATGGATGTGGAAATAAACTTTGAAAGAGCTAGGAAACTAGGGGCAATAGAATTTTTGAGTACTATAGACCCAATGGAGGCAGAGAATTAGATTCAAAGAATGTAAAGGATATTGTGTTAATGAAATGTACTAATGAGTAGAAGGTGAGCATTGCTACCTTTCTTTTAGAAGGTCGGGCTAGACATTAATGGGAGTCCTATGTTAATAGGCAACCACAAGGTTATGTTATTTCTTGGGATGATTTCAAAAAGAAATTTCATCAATAGTATTATTCAGTAGTGTATCGGAATCGAAAAAGGAGAGTTTCTTAATTTAACTCAAAGAAGAATGTCGATAGCTGAGCATGAAGCTAAATTTATTGAGTTATCATACTTTGCTCCAGCATTTGTTGTAGATGGAAAAGAAAAATGTCGATTATTTCAAGATGGGCTACGTCTAGAAATCAAAGCAAAAACAAAGATGCATAACTATAATAGTTTTGTCGAACTGATTGTGGAAGCTAGTAGAGCAGAGAAAGTGGAAAAAGAATTTTCTGATCGTAGGCAGGAGAAAGATAAAAGAAGTATGCAAATTTTTTCTCCAGATATAGAAGAAGGTCAGTTATCAAAGAAAGCAAATATTTTTAAACAGCCCAGTCTTACTTTTGGAGCATCAGTAAAATCAAATATGGGTTCTTTTACATAAGTTAACCCAGAGCAGGAAAGAACTGAGCAGAAGGTGATGGTACAGTCGGCAGGAAGTGGGGTATTAAAAAGAATTAGAGGGTGTTACCATTATGGACAAATGGGTCATCGGAGAAGGAAGTGTCCTAATAAAGCTTCAACTAAAAATCTTCCATCAGTAAATAAAGTGAGGACTGATATCAATGGACAAGATGCTAGCATATATGAGCAAGATTTAATGCGAAATCAGGTATGATGTTTATAATAGAATAATTGATTTGGTTTGACAAGGGTTCAAAGGTAAAATAAGAGTTTGATAATCCTTATTATTCTAATATTGTTGCATGCAAATTTTGAGGATGAAATTTATTTTGAGGAAAAAAATGTAACATTCCGAACCAGCAAAATAGTGAATTAAAAGATTCTTATTTAAGTATGTATGGTATTGATATCTTGAAAGATACTTAAAGTAGTATTAGCGGGTGTAATAGTTTGTTGAGGCTATTTGAGTACATATTATGATTGTCTGGCGATACGAGTCCTCAAAATTTTCTAAGTCTGAAAGCTAGCACCTATATGGGAAGCTATATAAAATATATATTTTCTTGGAATAAAAAGTTTCGATAATTGATCCTTAGATGTTGTTGAGCTATGAAATGATTTTTTATGAAGTTTAGAAATTCTTTAACTTATTCGTTCAAAAGCAAGAAAGTTTTAAAAGTTTCAAGTTTGTAGAATTTGAACTAGAACCCAAATTTTTGGAATCCTATTCTTAAGAATTTTGATTTTTCTGATATTTTTATTGAATCCAAATAGGAGGGTGTTTCTTATTTATATTTATATTTTAAAGTTAATAAATAAGAATATTAACTTAAAAAAAAGTAAAATATAAATAAGCTGAGAATTGAGTAAAGCTGTGAACAAAGTTTGAAGAGTGAAATTTCTAAAATCCTAGAATTCGAGCTGACCCAAATTGAAATTAAGCTAACCCAAGTCTTAGGCTATAGAAATAGATGTTTTGTTCTTTTGAGAGAGCCAACCCAATTTGGAATCGAGCTGACCCGACTGATAATCGAGCTGACCCGATTTGGATCCAAGCCGACTCGGTCAGTGGGAACAAAAGAGCGGTGCTGGCTGTGAAGCTTTAAAAGTGGTATTTTAAATGAATTTTTGGGGAAATAACTTAACAACTGGCTTCCTTAGGTTGTGCCACATAATTAGAAGAGAGAGGGAAAGGTTTGTTGGCTTTCTAAAGGAGTGACACATAGCAAATTCTATTCCTTTTCCTAGATAAAAACCACTGGTTCCCTTTTGGTCTGCTATTCTGAGTTCTTTAGCTAAATAAAAAAGAAAAGAGAAGAGAAAAGAGCGGGAGAGGGTCTAGTTCTTGATCAAAATAAGGATGGATCAGTTGGAAATAGGTGTTTTGGGTGGAGAGCTGGAATTGAAGGAAGAGAGTTCTGAGATTAGAAAGAAGAAACCTATTTTGGTTGCAACAATTATTTTAATCATTGGAGGTAAGGTTCTGAAGCCTCAAATTAAGTTTAAAGTGATCTTTCAATTATTGTTACCAGATGGAATGTTGTAGTAAAGCAAATTAGGCTATTAAACCTGAGTTGAAGGATGAATTATGCTATCAATTTTACTCAAAACTGCTAAATGGTTTAGTAAGTAATTGCAACTATGTTAATTGAATTCAGAACTAATTGTAAGGATGAAACCATAGTTGAACTTTTGAATTTATGTTAAGTTTAGTTAACCCTAAGTTAAAGCAAAGCGATGTATATTCTATTTTCTTGTATCATATGATATGATGTTGATATATGTGTGTGTACTCATTTGATAGAAAAGGAAGAAGGCTCAGGAGGGTGTTTTGAATGATTCAAGCACCAAAATAAGAAAGATAGCTCAGTAGCCATTTGAAGTGAGTGATTTCCATCTAACCATGGCATTTTCAAAGTATTTTATTATGTAAAAATGTTTATTGGAAAAGCAAGGTTGTTTCTTAGTATTTCATAGCTTACATGTTTGTAAACAAAGCTGGAAATAAGTATGATTTCTAAATAGCTTTTGTGTACTGCATATGCAAGTAAATATGTGTATAGTTTTGATAGCAAGGCGATGGTAATTTTAAATGAGTTGAACAATGACCTTTTATGGGGTTTCATCTCGTACATGGTTTACGTTGTTTATGTGCCATGGGGCTTATTGATATTGCGATCATGGGCAGGTTGCTCTTGGGGATGGTGTACTTAGATAGTGTGTTGTCCTAGTGATATTAAGGATAGGCTGCTCATGGGAATGGTATAACCTGTGAGACTATGTTATCCTGAAGATGATGTTAATTTAGATAGGCTGCTTGTGGGGATGCCTTGAGAGTGTGTTGTCCTCAGGAAAAGGCAAGCTGCTCATAAGGAACCATACAAGAGTGTGTTGTCTGAATCAGATTGTGTTGTCCTGATAATACTTCGACAGGCTGCTCGTAAGGATGCCTTGAGAGTGTGTTGTCCTTGAGAAAAGGCAGGCTGCTCATTAGGAACCCTACAGGAGTGTATCGTCGGAGTGAAGGAAAATTGGTTTTTCACTGAGCTGTTCACATGTGGTTATGTGTTGTTATAGTATGGTCAAAGGTAAATGATTTGGTTTATGTTTCAAAAAAAAAATCTTTTATGTGAAGCTATTTGTGCAGAATTGCAAATGTTTGAAAGCTTATTAGCACCATATTGTGCATAATATTATAATGATTATAGCTCTCTATTTTCATTGTTAGATGGAACTATACTCACTAAGACTTATCCAAGTCTCATCCCTCACTCTTTTTATCTGTAGTCATGGAGTAGCTTAGCTCGAAGGATTGTACCAGCTTGTGTATCAACACCTTTAGTAGAATATTTTGAGAGTATCGAAACTATAAAGGAGAGTATTTTGAGATGTATCAAATCTATTATGTGTACATGTTTAAGTTATTTTAAGAAGGGGTGTATTAAGAGAATGGTTTGATGACTAGAATGTAGGAATAAAGCATGGTTTTATAATTTGGAACTCTGAGGTTGTTTATGTGAACTGATGAGTTAAATTAAGATAGTTGTTTTAGTAAGTTTTACAAGTTTAAATGATATTCCAGCTTAGTACATCTTAGAAATCTCCTTAACCTTTAGATAAGGATGGGGTGTGGCACTATCTCCCATAAATAGTTAGAGGTGGGGTGTTACACCGAATCATGTGGAACCTGCAGAACTTGAAAATCCTCGATCTTAGGGGGATCAAATTCTTTGATTTTAGAGGTCAGCAATGCTGGAAGAAGCTCAACCCGGGCATGGGTGGACCTACCGCTAATCGCCTTTGCTTTCCTCTGTCAAAGAGTCTTCAGGCCCAATGCCTTCAGTGGACTCAAATCCCTCCTTGTGATCCAAAGCGTTAGTCGATCAATGTTGGATTCTAGGACCTAAATGGACAAAAATACAAGAGGTAGATATGTACCTTCAGAGCTAACTTGACTAATGCCTACGTTGAATAGGATCTACTCGGACAAGAGCTCCTTTAACTCTGGAATCTCAAAATCGTGCAAGGTTTCCATATCCTATTTCAAGCACTGGTCAAGTGGTGGATCTTTCAATAAGGCCTCTTGAGGCTCCCCCCAATCTACAAAACCTCAGTCTTCGCCCAAGGTGCAAGAAAAAAACAAGAATCATCTTTTCTACCAATGAATGGTGGAAGGAGCGCCTCGGATCAATGGGAGGATATTTTTCCTATTCCTGAGAGTCACGTACCACCAACCGTGAGCTCCAGGATGCCTCTAAATAGTAAAATAAAATTTATATGATATTGTTCCTATGCTACTGGCTTAGGTTTGGACCTATGAGGTCACACACATTAGATCTTACAATCTGATTGGATGGTTGATCAATGATTAAGAATCGTTCTAGGGTTAAACAATCAATACGATTGGTGTTTAACCTAGTGCAAGTATTGCAAAAGGATTGATTAGCAATTGGATTGCTAATTAGCTTAATTTGATTAAATCAATAGACTGAGATTAAGTTTAATTAAATATAATTTAATTAGATTTAGTTTGGACTTAATTGAATCAAGTTCAATTGGTTTATTGGATATGCCAAGTGCAAGGAAGAACTAGTCCTAGTCTAACTAGGACTCGAATTAACCCAATTTTCTAATTTAATTAGAAAAAAAATTAGAATTAAATCTAATTTAATCTTATTTAATTAAGTTCTTAAATAGGTTAGGGTCTTATTTAATTGGGTTGATTTAATCTTGATTTTATTTGGTTAAAAGATTTTGTTTGACTAAGTCAAAATAGGAGTCCTAGTGTGACTAGGACTCCCTATCTCCTTGCCCCACCTTGATCCCAACTCCCTCCATACCTATTTTTTAGGTATTTTTCATAGAAATTATTTTCTTTCTGATTTTCATGCCTCCTCTCTTCCTCCAAGTCATATTTAAAAGTTAGGTGGAAGACCAAGTCAAAGGAGGAATTGGTTTAGCTTAGGATTCTATGAGATAGAATCCTTGTTGACCAAAACATCTTCCCTTGAGTGCCGCTCCCTCTTTTAATTAATTCTTCTATTATTCTATGAAAATAATCTTCTTTTTTGTGCACCCTTCCTTGTTGGTCCATGCCAAAAATTATGTAGGAGGCCCCCAAGAGTTGAGCGCCCCAACAATTTTTCATGTTTGGATATTCCTAGTTTAGGAATTTGACCTAACTTGGACTCTTCTTTTTCCCTATTTATTGGATGAATTTTGTTCTAAATATTTCATGAAATACAGAGCTTTGGGAGAGATTTGGGGTGTGTAGAAATCAGAGGAAGAGGGTCCTTGGGTGTGGGGGTTCTATAGGCACCAAACTAGGTGTCTAGGTGAGAGAAAAGAGAAGAAGAAGAGGGTCTTCTTCTAGGGCTATTTTATTTTCAATCTCTCCTCCTTTCTTTTGAGTTTTTTTGAGAGAGTCTCAGATCAGCAAACTCTCATCTTCTTTTTCATATTTTGGAGAGTTTAAATTTTGAAGAAGAGAGCATCGGATCGACCATCGAAGAAGGATCAGCATAGTACTAGCATGCTGTGCTGATTTTCTGCATCAGACTTCAGATCAGAGATTATAGGCTCGTGTGGATGACTCCTAGAGGTTGGATGCATGTGTGGTTCGTAACTTCATCCTCAAGCCTGGATCAGCAAGTTAGAACATCTAAACTTGCTCAGATAATAGATATGATCTATAAACGTCATACCTGCATTTAATGTAGTGTAGATCTAGGTTGATTTGATCAACCTTTATTCTTTCTTATTTAATTTTAATTTTTGATTTAATATCATATCTTAATCATGTAATAGATCTAAGATCTAGGTATTTATATTATTATTTAAATAAATTTTAAATTTATTTAAGTCTTTTGCTGCAAGATCTTGAAAAAGTTTCAAGATCTACCTATGAAACCCTAGATCTGGTTCATAGTTCTATATGGTAATGAGATATATGTCACGATCTTTATCATCAACATCATCGAAATACCTTTAGATGGACTAGAACTTTTTTAATTCATATAATTAAAGTGATCAATCATCAAGATCATTCTAATTGCTCTCAAAATCCACCAGCAACACCTAGCAGTATATGGTCGTAACCCATCAGAACTGAAAGCAAATCTCTCGATGTAGCTACCTCTGTGATTAGGTTCTTCTATCATGAGCTCCGATAGGATTAAGGTTAAGGTAAACTCATCAAATCCAACATCTCATCATATAATTGAATCATTCAATCCGAGTTTGATGTGAAATTCTAATAGAAAATGCTTTTCTATTACATCACACTGCCATGGCCCTGGACTTAAGAACTTTATCTCATAATCATCATAGGACTACTCCTCTATCGAGATTGATAGATCCCATCTTGGTACGAATCGGTTCCTATAATGAACATGCTATAGCCAACATACACCTTAAAATTTTGAATGGTTAGAAGATCGAGTTATGGTATAGTCAAACTATAACATACTCAAGATGAACTACCGATGCACCTCAGATCTAAGAAGTAGACATAACTGCAACATCGAGCTCAATCATTGATGAGAAGGAAGACTTTCTTATAACTGCTCGAAGTGGTCATGCTCAGTGCCCTTATTCTCTAACGAGTACTTGTACTCTCACTCTGGTGTGTCTACACCATAGACTCAAAACTCATATATCCTAAGAAAGTGATCATACGCTAATCTTTTGGATCGATCACCATCCTCATGACGATCCTACGACTAGGAGCAGTTTATGAGTTAATTATGACAACACATGTCTTAAATTTTCAACTCTTGAAAATATGCACTTATCATACCTGTTAACTCAAAGAATATATCACAAATACTTTAAATATACAACATGATAGAAAATAACTCTTTTATTAATTTATAGATAAAATTATAAAAATATTCTTAGAAGGTGTATTACAAGTGTTAGCCAATCTGGCTTCTAAGGCACATATCGAACAAACTCTCACTTGACCTTAAGCCAATTGACTACAAATCTAAATTCCATCTTCTCAAGATGGACTTCGAACTTCTGCTGGATCGACGACTTCATAAGTGGATCAGCATTATTATCTACGGTGTCGACTCTCTTCACCTCAACGTAATTCTTCTCGAGGTAATCGCGGATGAGGTGATATTACCACTTGATATGCTTAGATTTTTGGTGAAACCTTGACTCCTTAGCTAGGGCAATGGTGCCATTATTATTGCAGTACAGAGGGATGGCATCTAATGGCATCACTCCGAGCTCTATAGCAAACTTCTTGTACCATAATACCTTCTTCACAACTTTCGATGCAGCGATTATTCTGCTTCCATAGTAGAATCTGCTATCGTGGTCTGCTTAAAACTCTTCCAACTTACAACACCATCATTACACACAAACAAACTTTCAGATGATGACTTTCGATCATCCATATCAGACATAAAGTCTGAGTCTATATACCCTTATACTTGGAGTTCTCCATTATCAAACACCAAAAATATATCCTTAGTTCTTCTCAAATACTTAAGGATATATTTCATAGAAGTCTAATGCTCTTCACCTAAATTTGATTGATATCTGCTCGTGACACTTACAACATGCGCAATATAAGGTTATGTACATAGCATGGAATACATGAGGCTCCCTATTGCCAAAGTATAAGGGATCTTGCTCATGCATTCAATCTCGTCAAGTGTGTTGAGACACATCTTTTTCGAGAGATGAATGGTATGTCTGAAGGGCATCAATCTTCTCTTGGAGTTTTTCATGCTGAATCTTTTCAGTACCTCTTCTATGTACATTTTCTATGATAGATCCAACATCCAATTTATCTATCCCTATAGATGTTAATTTCTAATATAAAAGATGCTTTTCCTAGGTATTTCATAGAGAACTTTTTTGACAACCATATTTTGATGGATGTTAACATGGGAATATCATTTTGAATTAGGAAGATGTCATCCACGTACAGTATGAGGAAGACAACAGCACTCCTACTGACCTTTTTGAATACAAATGGCTTCTTCTTATTTTTGATGAAATCAAATGATTTAATCACATCATTAAAATGAGCATTTCAGCTTCGAGATGCTTACTTGAGTCCATATATGGACCTTTGCAGCTCGCAGATCTTGTGATCACTATCATTGTATGTAAAACCAAGCAGCTATTCCATATAGATATCTTCATTAAGATATCCATTTAAGAATGTTGTTTTTACATCTATCTGCCATATTTCATAATCAAAATAGGTTGCAACAACAAGTAGTGTGTGGATGGATTTTCTCATGGCTACTAGTCAAAAGATCTCTTAATAGTCAATACCTTCGTGCTGACTATACTCTTTCGCTATGAGCCTAGCTTTAAATATCTCTACATTCCCATCTACACCTATCTTGCTTTTGAAGATCCATTTATACCCAATAGGGACAATACCTTTAGGTGGATCTACCAAGGTCCAGACTTGGTATGAGTGCATCGAGTCAATCTTTGAGCTCATTGCCTCTAACTATTTCTCAAAGTCGATATCTGATATCACCTCATCATAGTTCTTGGGATCATCACCATGAATCCCATTGCCTGTGAGGAACATTTTTCAACATCCTCTAAAATTTTACCTAAGTACTGTTGGGAATTGTATCCTAAAGCAAATCATCTAGATTATAGATGGTTGAGTTAAATATAATTATACTTAAATTATTAATAAATAAAATTATTCTATTAGCATTTTCATCATTTTATGCATCTTTCTGAAATAAACTCTTCTGTGATGAAGTTCTTAGGACTATTTAGACTCGACAAAAGAGGATTTATCATTTAGTCTTCAAACGTGTTCATGACCAAATGATTCATTGTTACCTAAGACGACAACGTATCGAGTTGAGGTTGTTATGTGCCATAAGTGTTGGTTATCCTCTTAACCAAGAAGTATGGAGATATTATTATGGCATGCAGGTGAAGTATAGGGATACATTTCACTGAACGTGATCCAACTATGGAGCTCTCTACTATCAAGAGTTGCTCGCAAAAGATATGGGTATAAGTGTCTCTTAGACCTGAGATCACTATGGTGACCTACAAGCAACTCACTATACTTAGGTATCGAACTATCTGAATTTTTAATTCAATGATAGAAGGTTACTAGGTGCAGTCAAGTACTTATCTTATCGGTGTGAGTCAGGATGGGATTGACCCCTCCAAGTGTTGGAGCAAGTGCATCACTGTATTTTAATTTAGCAAATCCTCAGCTGGGGTAGCCCATATAATGGATGCTAAATTTTGAAATACACTATGGATGAATTTTAGGATTGATAGTAAATCATAGACCATCCTTTGAGCATCGAGATCAAGAGGATGAATTATACGATAACCATATGCCATAGGTTCGTCATTATTGCATTGCGATTTTTCAACCTATATGGACGTTGGGTACCATTGCTAGATGGTCACATTGATTGGTATAGAAAATTAGTTCTTATGCTACCGACTTAGGAATCGAACCTATGGAGTCACACACATAAGAAGTTTCTATTAGATACATATGCCCTAGAAGCCAGAATTGGCTGACACTTGTAATATACTTCTAGGGGCAAAATTATAATTTTGACTAATATCAATAAAATGAGTTATTTTCTATCACATATGTGTATTTAGTGTCTGTGATACATCCTTTGAGTTAATGGTAATGATAATTCATATTTTCAAGAGTTGAAAATTTAAGACATGAATAATCATTATTAACTCATAAAATGCTCCCGACCATAGGATCATCACGAGGATGGTGATTGATCCAGAAGGTTGGTGTACAATCGCTTCTCTTTAGTAGATGAGTCTTGAGTCTATGGTGTGGAGACATCAGAATGAGAGTACAGATACTCGTTAGAGAATGAGGGCACTGAGCGTGACCATCTCGAGTAGTCATTAGGGAGTCTACCTTCTCGTCAATGACTAACTCGATGCTGTAGTAGTGTATCTGGTTCTTTGACCTGAGATGCATCGATAGTTCACCTTGAGGGTGTTATAGTTTGACTACACCATTACTCAATCTCCTAGCCATTCGGAATCCTGAGGTGTATGTTGGCTATAGCATGTTCATTGTAGGAACTGGATAGCATCAAGATGGAATCTATCTACCTTGGTGGTAGAGGAGCAGCCCTATGATGATCATGAGAATCAAGTCCAGAAGTCCATGGCCATGGCAGAGTGAAATAATAGAAAGAGTTTCTATTTAGGTTTTCACATCGGACTTGAATCGAATGATTACATCATATGACAGAGACTAGGGTTTGATGAGTTCACCTTAACCCTAATCTGATCGGGGCTCAAGATAGAAGAACTTAATCACATAGGTAGCTGCACCAAGAGGTTCGCATTCAACTCTGATGGGTTGCCACCATATACTGCTAGGTGTCACTGGTGGATTTTGGGAGCAATTAGAATGATTTAGATGATCGATCATTCTAGCTATTCGAATCAGAAGAGTTCTGATCCATCGAAAGGAGTTTCGATGATGTCGATGATAGAGATCATGACATATCCCATTACCATATAAAACTGAACCTAACTACGTCACACAAACAAGGATTTGAATCTGGTGATCATCAATTGAACTGATCCAGTTCAATTGATCTAAATGAGATTCAATTAGGTTCAAGGAAATCATGCTAGCACTCGATTGAACCTAACGTTCTTCTTTTACTATCATAAATAGTTGTCCTGACTGAGCCAAAGGAGTTTGTGCTCATTTAGAGGCCTTCACTTTGTCTGACTGGAGCTTGTCCAAGTTAGAAAAGGTTGTCTTATTTTGTAAGACATTACCTGCCATTTTTGGTCACCTACCATTTCTCATCCTTTGACTTTGGTCAAAAGTTGACCTTTGAATTGATCAAACATTGACCATTGATACTTTGACTTCTGTCCATGTGTCATGCACCTATTGGAGAGCTGGTGGGGGCCTATCCCCCTACCAAAACCTGGCAAGGAGGAGGGTGCATGCCACCCTTGGCGTGTGCCCAAGTTGGAGGCGCCCAGGAGTTCCTGTTGGACAGGGACTCCATCTCCTTTTTGGATTTCGATTAGAGTTCTCCTAAGAACCAACTTTGACTGGTCTTAGGCACCCTCTAAGGAGGAATCCAAGGGACTCTATTCCCACCAATCAGATTTAGATCTGATTTCATAAAGAGTTATGATTGGTTGGGAAGAAGAGGAGTTGGATCACGCTTAGTCTATAAATAAGACCCTGCGCCCAACTCAAATTAAGAATGGAAAATTGAAATCCCACGACCCAAGGCTGCCTCTCTCCTCTTCCTCCATGCCAAACCCACCTTCTCCCTCTCCTCTCCACATCCAAAAGTATTTTGGACCTTGGTTGGTGCAATCCAGACAAGAGAAAGATGACTGAAAGCTAGAAGGTTGCGCTGCTGCAAAGGACAACTGCTGATCTTCAAAAGGAGTTTTGAAGATCCTCCAGATCAGATCCAGTCTAATTTTTGGAGATGTGATAGAGAAGAAGAGGATCTCCAGATCCAGCCTGAGTGGATACTAATAGAGGCTAAGTACTTACGTGGCTAGATCCAGAACCTTTCGCTGCTCACAGAATCATCATCGGGTAATAGGATTACCCACTTCAAGGTAAATTAAATTAAATTTAATTTATCTTAATTTTATTTTAATTATTAAAATAATAAAAATTAGATTTGAAATATCCTAAATCTGATCTAAATCAAAGAAAAAAAATTTTGAAATATATCTCTTGATCTGATCAGATCTGAACGAACCTGGTCCGGAAAATCAGGATTTTCCTTCAACTGGTATCAGAGCCAAGGTTCTAAAAGTGTTTAGATCTGATTTTAAATTTATTCTAATTAAAAAATAAGTGATTTTAGATGTCACATGAGATGTGATCAGATCTGAAATTAGAAAAAATTAAAATTAAATGATTTGGATCTAAGATTAGAAAATATGCATGACTAGTTCTAAAATAGAATCGTTCTATAGAATAGTCTTGCATATTTTCAATTTAATTTGATTAAAATATATTTTAGATCTATTTATTTACTATTTTTTAATATTATAATACTTATAATAATATCTAAAAAATAATAAATAAAAATTATTTAATTTTAAACATCATATGAGATATGATTGATGCATGTCTAGACTAGTTGTAGAATAGTTCTACATAATTATCTAGATTAGAATTTATTTTGATTAGATCAATTTAAATCTAATTTTTTAGATTATTATGAGATAATTTAGATCTAAAAATATGCATGATTTAATACATGAGATGTATGCAAAATATGCCATGATTAGATCTAATTTGTATATAAGATATATGATATAGATCTAAAACTGTTTTGTAGTATTGCATGTTCCTGATTAAGGCGTTCCTCTTGGCCATCCGGTCATAAGAATGAAGAAGGATTTAAAGGCCCTCTCCTCCCATCCGATGGGGTATTCTTATGACGTGTAGGGGTGCTGCGCGTTCGTCCTTAATCAAAAATCCAAAACTTACTTTCTGCAAAATCCTAGATCCTGAAATCCTAGAATTTATTATGCATATTTTATTTATGAACCCTACTTAATTAAAAATTAAGATTATGAAATATTAATTAGGTCTAAAATTAAGAATTTTAGATCTAAGACATATTCATAATACTGGGTTCGGGCTTGGGTAGCTCAATTAGGTCTAAGCGGTTGATCAAATCGAATCAAGAGTTGGTTAGATGGGATCAACAATGCTTAAATTGACCAGCCTAATAGGATTAAGTCTGGGTCAAGATCGAGTCACGATCAAGCAAGACCTAATTAGGCTCAGAGGTTAGAGTCTGGATTGTAGGCTAACCCAATTGGTTCTGACTCAATAATTTGGTGTCTAAGGTAAGTTTGGCACATACGACCGACTGGTTTTTAATTAGGAAGCTACTTGACCTGAATGCATTCTTGTATGAGTTAATGGCATATTCCTTCCATCGGTCTCACTTACTTGGCCATATCTGTTGACACAGTTCTGATCTGAGGTAGTCAATAATCCGAGCTAACCCATGCCACTAGGTTAGTCATAATTGTTATGACTATGACAAGTCTAGTTTAATGAGACCTGAATCAATTCTTCCTAAGAAAAGATTAAGTCTAAGGTCTTCCACCATTATAGATGTGCGGGCCCTTCCTAGGGTTGATTGTTCTCGACTGGATATAGTGGCTCAGTTGCACCGAAAAGATGCAACCATGTCTATTAGGCATTGGATGCTATGGGCTGGAGGATGAGTTGGGCTCAATATTTTGGATACGGTGAGAGACTCAATTAGAAATCCAGTCTGTGCAAATGGTGGGTCTGACTTAATTAAGGAGTGGATCAATATTCTGATATGGTGAGATTCATGAATTAGAGATCAAGTTTGGGTGCATCCATGATTAGATAATCATTGAACAAGAGTTGTTCACTCATTGGCTAACCCATCACCAGTAACTGTTAGGTGAGGTGATGAGTCAGTTGGTGAGACCGCACCACCCACTAGAAATCATTAATCATGGAGATTTTCGTTTGTCCTCTGCTAGTAATCCTGGCAGAGGAGGAGGGCGCATGCCACCCTTGCGTGGTGCCCAAGTTGGAGCCCCAGGAGTTCCTGTTGGATAGGGACTCCATCTCCTTTTTGGATTCCGATAGAGTCTCCTAAGAACTGACTTTGACTGTCTTAGGTCCCTCTAAGGAGGAATCCAAGGGATCTATTCCACCAATCAGATTTAGATCTGATTTCACAAAGTGTTTGTATGGTTGGAGAAGAGGAGTTTGGATCACGCTTAGTCTATAAATAAGACACCTAATTACGTCCCAACGAAATTAAAGATGGAAATTAATCCACACCCCAAGTACCTCTCCTCTCCTCCATCACAAACCCCTCTCCCTCTCCTCTCCACATCCAAAAGTATTTTGGGACCTTGGTGTGTGCAATCCAGAAGAGAAGAGCGACTGAAAGCTAAGAAGGCTCGCTGCTGAAAGGAAACTGCTGATCTTCAAAGGAGTTTTAAAGATCCTCTAGATCAGATCCAATTGATTTTTTGGAGATGTGATAGAGAGAAGAGGATCTCTAGATCCTGCCTAAGTGGATACAATCGGTAGAGTAGTCACTTGCGTGGCTAGATCAGAACCTTTCGCTGCTCACAGATCATCATCGGGATAATAGGATTACCACTTTCAAGGTAAATTAAATTGATTTATTTATCTATTTTATTTTAATTAAAATAATAAAATTAGATCTGAAATCCTAGATCTGATTTAATCAAAGAAAAAAAATTTTGAATATATATCTCTTTGATTGGATCAAATTTGACGACTCTTGGTCGGAAAAATCAGGATTTTCACTTCAGTTTTCTATCATAATCTGATGGCTGATCATGAGTTTGTGTACCTAGACTTTGTGGTCAAGGTTCCACTAGCTGAATTCTATGATAGGCAGTCCACTAGTGACTGAGCTCTATCTTTGTTGGTTTTATAGCTGGAACTCAGAGTCCTACTTCGTTCGACTCTTAAATCATGAGTCCACTGGTGAGACTGTAACTGAGTTTGGTTCTTTAGATTCCTTGCTTGTTTTGCTCATTAGAGACTTCTACTTGAGCCTAATCTATTTTCCAATGCTCATCTTGAAATAAACTATTTTTTCTAGGAAGATGATCTGTGTTGGTGCTTCCAAATCATTAGAAGACCAACAGGAGGAGTTAGGGTGTTGATCTTAGGAGATTAGGAATGGGATGTGGGTTCCTAGGCTAGATCAAAGAGTTATTCCTAGGTGAAGGTCTGATGTTAGCCTGAAACGAATTTCGAGTTTGGATTGTGAAGATCTTGAAGAGGACTTGTAGTTCTCGCAAAATCTGGACATAGATGGACAAAAGATCAATTAGATGAGAATCAGCAAGATAAGGCTACACATAGGCAGACTGGTGAGGTATGACTAGTCGAGCTAGCTCGAGCTAGATACGACGCAAAGTCGAGATTGCATCGAGCCATATTCTTAGGTAGAGATAAGAAGTAGGGTTTGGGCGAGAGGCGTCGCCAGCTGTGCTCCATGATAGAGTAACTGCAATGGTGGACAACTGAACTGGATAGAATTTTTCTATTTGGAATTTAGAGCTGGTCCAATAAAGTTTAATGGTGATTTATTCATGTATTAGGTTATCCTAGTGAAGTTTTTCAGCTGGAGTTGGTTTATTATGGTATCCATTGTAGTATAGGCAAATCCTAGGATATATAAATCAGTATTGTAATCTTTACAAAAGATAGGAATCAATATACACTATTTTTCTCCCTACTTCTTCTTCTCCTTTTCTCTCTAGTTCCAACAAGGCTAGGGTGCACATGCTTTTTGTTTCTACTTCTTTCATATTTTGGATTAACATTCAGGTTTAGTGTAAGAGATCGGATCTTATGGACTGTGGTTCCCAAGCATTGTAGGTGCAATTGGTATCAGCTGGATTTTTGCCCAATTGAGGTATCGAGAGCTAGGTGTTGCTCCAATAATTGTGGTATTAGGCCTAGTTGGCGTGAGATGGAAGAAGTCAAGCTTTCAATAGTAGCAACATGGTTTAGTCTAAGGTTTTTCTCCAGGTTCATGAGGAAGGAGTGTGTCTAAGTGCTACTGTCCGACCAATCTCTTATCAGGTTATTTTTAGATCTATTTGTTGGTATTTTTGATTCGATTGATCATTGGAGACAGTGAGTTGATGGTAGAATTTGAGAAGTTGATGGAAAGAAAATTTATGATGTGAAGGTTAGGATGAATGATTTGCTGATTCAGTTGAGGCTTGTTCAACTTAGGATAGGTCGAAGGAGATGATGCAGGCGTTGGAAAGTCCTTAGAGAAAAGGGCACATACCATGATTAGGTGTTTGTCTGATAGATGAAGGTGTTGTTATGGCATGGTTTTAGGAAGGAGAAGAACAAAATCAAAGAGGTTTATTTTGTGTGTTGAGGTTATTATTAGTTGTACAGAAAGAAAAAAATGCAAACATTTTTGAAGAGAAGCAAAGCATGTAAAGCCTTGGATTAGAAAAGGATCGAGGATATTGTGGGACATATTTAGTGATTTGACTAGATGAGCATGGACTTTCTCAATATTGGGGTAGAGCTCGAAAAGAAGGATAAGAGTTTATTGCTGCTATGTTCGCTACCCAGGAGCTTCGATCCATTGGTAACGATGTTGCTGTATACTAAAGAGACACTGGTGTATAAGGAGATCATATCAGTGCTAAGGTCCAACGAGCAGCAAGAATAGATGATGAAGAGGGAGGTCTTCCAAGAGGATCTCGTGGTTTCAGAGAGACCAAGGAGAGGAAGAAAAAAGATGAGTAGAGGGACAGCAAGGGATCCAAGAAGTGCTTCAAGTGTGGTGAAGTAGGGCATTTTAAGCAAGAATATCTACTTTGAAAGAAGTGCAAGAAAAAAAAAATGTCTGATTCCATCGATTTAGTCACTGAAAGTGAAGAGTCGGATGAGCTCTTGATGGTTTCAGAGGAGCCTGCAGGGTGCAGTGCATCCGAGATAGCTTCAGAGGGATCCATAGAGTGCGGAGGATTCGAAGGAGCAGCAATGGTGTTCGAGGTGCGGTGGCAAGCTCAGCAGTGCATCGTTGAGTGGTTGGCCTTAAGGGACTCAGTTATAGAGTCAGCTTCTACAATATCAGGAGGACTTCGATTTTAGGTGGAGCACCAGGCAATGGTGGCTTACCAGTGGAGAGAGTTTTGATATGAGTTCAGAGCAGAGGAGTGCAGAAGGATCAATATCCTAATACCAATGCTAGAGATGCATGATTCTAGGTGGAGCAACACATGTGGGTGAACAAGCAAAGTTCTAAGGAGATCGTGTCAGAGTATGCAGCGGGTGC
Organism: Cocos nucifera; assembly: GCA_006176705.1. Classification (NCBI taxonomy): domain Eukaryota; kingdom Viridiplantae; phylum Streptophyta; class Magnoliopsida; order Arecales; family Arecaceae; genus Cocos; species Cocos nucifera. Next base: position 39,963 of record QRFJ01005069.1, on the reverse strand, counting down.
CAACATAGGATTGCTGCAGAATCTTCATGAAAGTTCAGGATAAAATAATGTGGCTACCAAGTAGAATGGTGTCTACAACTCTAAGGGTGGTGCATAAGTGCAAGCCAAAGTCTTCAATGGTAGAGGTGGTCATGCCTAAGGCATCAAGAGAGCTCAGCAATTGAAGAGAGATGGCAGTGGCAAGGTATGCACAAGTGGCTGTCAGGGCCTACAACGATAGCAAGATCATGCAGGAGAATATTGCCAGGTGTGCCAAGGCATGGTTGACCAAGGTGGAGATTGTAGGATCTGGTGTGGTGTTCCCAAGCCTTGAAAGGCCACAGGAGGAGTGACAAGAGTTGTCATAGGTGAAAGCAGCGTATAGCCCAACACGGACTTGAGGTTCAAGTATGAGGATCTTAAGGGGGCTTGGTGGGTGCTTCAAAAATCTAGGACACAAGGTGGAGCAAAGGACTGAAGCCAGGAAAAGAATCAGCCAAGATAAGGGGTTGACACATAGGTAGGCCAGATCGGAATGCAGTCAAGCCAGCTCGAACTAAGACTGAGCCAACTTGTGGTGCAATCGAGCCTGCTATCTCAGATAGATAGAAGACAGGGTTTCGGTGAGCTGCAATCAAGCCAACTCGACTCCTGATAGAACTAGCTTGACGATAGCGAACAGAATTGGACAGGATTTCCTATTAAAGATCTTAAGGCCTGGTCCAATAAGATCTTAAGATGGTTAATTCATGCATTGGATTAGCCTAAAAGAGTTTTTCAACTGGAGTTTGTGTTTATTAGGATCCATGTGTGATAGCAGAAACCTTAGGATATATAAACCCAAGTATTATAGTTTTTACAAAGAGAGAGGAATTGATATATAGCTTTTCTTCCTAACTTTCTTTTCTCTTTTCTCTCTGATTCCAACGCCAAGCCCTAGGTGCCATCATCATCTTTTGCTCTTCTTCATATTTTTGGATTGACACCCAAGTTTGCATAAGAGATCAGATCTACGACTATGGTTCCAAGCAGCCGCAGGTGCCAACACTTAGTATCAGAGCTAGGTGTTGCTCCAATAATTGGTATTAGAGCTAGGTGTTGCTCCAACAGTATTAACTCACAATCATATTATGGTCTTTCGGAATGTAAAAATAATATCCTAATAACTTCTTAGGATATCCAATGAATCAAGCTCTAAAGGACCTGGACTCTAATTTATCTGCCAACTATTTCTTAACATGGGTCGGATAATCCCAAATTCTAAGATGACTCAAACTTGATTTCTTACCATGCCATATCTCATATGGTGTAGTAGGAATAATTATAGAAGAAATCCTATTCAGTAAGTATATTATTGTCATTAGACTA
>QRFJ01005069.1:0-38606 GCA_006176705.1 Cocos nucifera | reverse complement strand
GCAGCGGGTGCCAACATAGGATTGCTGCAGAATCTTCATGAAAGTTCAGGATAAAATAATGTGGCTACCAAGTAGAATGGTGTCTACAACTCTAAGGGTGGTGCATAAGTGCAAGCCAAAGTCTTCAATGGTAGAGGTGGTCATGCCTAAGGCATCAAGAGAGCTCAGCAATTGAAGAGAGATGGCAGTGGCAAGGTATGCACAAGTGGCTGTCAGGGCCTACAACGATAGCAAGATCATGCAGGAGAATATTGCCAGGTGTGCCAAGGCATGGTTGACCAAGGTGGAGATTGTAGGATCTGGTGTGGTGTTCCCAAGCCTTGAAAGGCCACAGGAGGAGTGACAAGAGTTGTCATAGGTGAAAGCAGCGTATAGCCCAACACGGACTTGAGGTTCAAGTATGAGGATCTTAAGGGGGCTTGGTGGGTGCTTCAAAAATCTAGGACACAAGGTGGAGCAAAGGACTGAAGCCAGGAAAAGAATCAGCCAAGATAAGGGGTTGACACATAGGTAGGCCAGATCGGAATGCAGTCAAGCCAGCTCGAACTAAGACTGAGCCAACTTGTGGTGCAATCGAGCCTGCTATCTCAGATAGATAGAAGACAGGGTTTCGGTGAGCTGCAATCAAGCCAACTCGACTCCTGATAGAACTAGCTTGACGATAGCGAACAGAATTGGACAGGATTTCCTATTAAAGATCTTAAGGCCTGGTCCAATAAGATCTTAAGATGGTTAATTCATGCATTGGATTAGCCTAAAAGAGTTTTTCAACTGGAGTTTGTGTTTATTAGGATCCATGTGTGATAGCAGAAACCTTAGGATATATAAACCCAAGTATTATAGTTTTTACAAAGAGAGAGGAATTGATATATAGCTTTTCTTCCTAACTTTCTTTTCTCTTTTCTCTCTGATTCCAACGCCAAGCCCTAGGTGCCATCATCATCTTTTGCTCTTCTTCATATTTTTGGATTGACACCCAAGTTTGCATAAGAGATCAGATCTACGACTATGGTTCCAAGCAGCCGCAGGTGCCAACACTTAGTATCAGAGCTAGGTGTTGCTCCAATAATTGGTATTAGAGCTAGGTGTTGCTCCAACAGTATTAACTCACAATCATATTATGGTCTTTCGGAATGTAAAAATAATATCCTAATAACTTCTTAGGATATCCAATGAATCAAGCTCTAAAGGACCTGGACTCTAATTTATCTGCCAACTATTTCTTAACATGGGTCGGATAATCCCAAATTCTAAGATGACTCAAACTTGATTTCTTACCATGCCATATCTCATATGGTGTAGTAGGAATAATTATAGAAGAAATCCTATTCAGTAAGTATATTATTGTCATTAGACTACATTTCCAAAGAAAATCAGAAAGGTCCATGAAGCTCATCATGGATCGGATCATATCCAATAAGATCCAGTTTCTCTATTCTAAAATCTCATTGAGTTGAGATATTCTAGGTGAAGTCCATTGTGAGACTATACTATTTTTCTTAAGATAGTCTAAAATTTTCGATCAAGGTATTCACCTCCTCGATTCGATTGAAGAACCTTATTGGGCTTTCTAGTTTGTTTTTCAACTTTGTGTCTAAATTCCTTGAACTTTTCAAAGGCTTCAGACTTGTTTCTCATTTAGTATACATATCCATACCAAGATAGATCATCGGTAAATATAATAAAGTAGACATAATTACCTCTAGCCGGCACATCAAATGGGCCGCACATATAAGTATGTACTAGGGCAAGCAGGTCTGTGGCCCTTTTCTCATGTCCTATAAAAAAAAGCTTGGTCATTTTCTCTTAAAGGCATGATTAACAAATCGGATATGACATGAAAGCCAAAGGACCCATAAGTTTGGATTTCTTCAATTTGTTAATCCTGTCTTTGGATATATGATCTAGCCTAAGGTGCCATAGATACATTTTGTTTAGACTATCCCTAGGTCATTTTGTTCCTATGGCATTCATGTTTTTCTCAACATTTAATATAGATACATCAACATGCAACTGATAGAGACCATTAATTAAGAAACCACTTACAATTTTATTTTTTTCAAAAGAAATAGTATAGTGGTCCTTAAAAAAGCTAGTTACATAACTTTCCTGTACTAATCAAGAAATGAATATCAAATTTCTGCTTGCTGTAAGCACAAAATAACAATCCCTAAGTACTAAATCTAAACTAGATGGTAGTTGAAGAGGATAGATTTTTATGGCCATAGCAGCAACTCTTGCTCCATTTTCAATAAGCAAGATCATCTCACTATCACTCAGTCTTCTGCTCTCCTTAAGACCCTTCATGGAAGTGCATAAGTGAGCACTCGAACTAGAGTCAAGCACCCAATTAGATGCAAAAGAAATTATTAGGTTAGATTCAATTATGAGCATACCTCCAGAAGGACTCGCCTCCTTCTTGTTCTTTAGGCTGGCCAGATATAAAGGGCAGTTTCACTTTCAATGGCTATCAGTATTGTAATGAAAATATTTTTCTTTGTCGATGGCCTTTTTCTTCAATTCTTCCTTCTTTTTCTTTCCACCTTCAATCTTCTACTTCTTCACAGACTTCTTCTTCTTTCCAGAAGACTTTCTTTTAGAGAAAGTCCACTCCACAGCAAGCATTGAGCCCTTTGAATCTTTCAGAGAAAGCTCAATAGTAACTAGCATGTTCATTAATTCAATCAAGGTGCATTGTAGATTATGCATATGAAAATTCATGATGAACTGTGTTGTGATAATCGATACCGCTCTAATACTAATTGTTAGGGATGTCTCGATCAAGACACCACCACATTAGGATCTGGTATCCTTTTATTGACAGCAGAAAGAAAGAAAAAATAAAAATAAGAACACAATCAGGTACGTGGATTAGCCCAAGTTCTACCTCTACGAGGCATGCAAGCTTCACTATGAAAGAGAAAAAAATCAAGTACAAGAGGAGAACATCCACTCTCAACTCTCAATACATAAATCTCTCTCAACTGAAGTTACCCTCACAAAAGCTCTCTCAAAATTTCTAAGGAGATCCTCTTATAGGCCTGCCAGTACCAGGGTCCTCGATGCCTCTGGATGCTTCCTATGAATGTTGCTACATCATACCTAACAACTAATTACACGATCGTTGCCTTGCTCTGCTTGATTCTTTGCTCTATCTTGATACTCTACCTGTGTCTGCTCTGCAGGATGCACACTCTCGACACTCTATCAGGCTCCTTCTAATGGTTGCTAGAGCCCTCTGTGCTCTTTTCTTTCTCCACAACACCAACAGCCTTTAAATACGATGAGAAATCTCTTCTCAGTAGTTCACAGGAGTCCTAACAGGGCTCTATCTCCTAATATGAGTCAAACATAACTTTGATGGAGTCTTGAAATATTTTCCAACCTTCAGATTATGATCGAAACCCTCCATAGCTGCTGGATCCTGTGGTCCACGAGCAACTCTCATAGACCTCTTGGATTAATCATAATCCGAGTCCAAATAGAAAATCCCATCTTGTTCTGTTCACCTCCGTCGAGCTAGCTCGGTCAGGGGTCGAGCTGGCTCGACTGCATCTCACTCAAACTTCTATTTTTTGTCTATCTGAGAGGGTTGGCTCGACTGTGGTATAAGCCGATTTGATCTCAGCTCAAGCTGGCTCAACCTCGTATCAAAATCGATCCAACTGAAGGGAAATCCTGATTTTTCGGTCCAGGTTCGTTCAGATCTGATCAGATCAAGAGATATATTTCAAAAATTTTTCTCTTGATCCCAATTAGATCTTAATATATTTTAGATCTAATTCTTATTATTTTAATAAAATAAAATTAAAATATAAATTAAATCAAATTTAATTTACCTGATCTGGGTAATCCTATTACCTTGTTGATGATCCTGTTTGCAGCGGAAGGTTCTGGATCTTAGCCACGCAAGCGTCTGGTCTCTACCGGTATCCACTTGGGTTGAATCTGGAGATCCTCTTCTTCTCTATCACACCTCCAAAAATCAGATCTGGATCTGATCTGGAGGATCTTCAAAACTCTTTTGAAGATGAGCAGTCATCCTTTGCAGCAGCGCAGTCTTCTTATTTTGATCGCCTTTCTTTGATCTGAATCGCACCAACCAAGGTCCAAAACTCCTTTTGGACGTGGAGAGCAAGGGGAGAAGAGACTATGGCATGGAGGAGGGGAGAGGCAGCCTTGGGACGTGGGGTTTCTCAATTGAATTGCATTTTTAATCTGAGTTGGGCGCAGGGTCTTATTTATAGACTAGCTGTGATCCAACTCCTCTTCTTCCCAACCAATCACAATCCTTTGTGAAATCAGATCTAAATCTGATTGGTGGGAATAGAGTCCCCTGGATTCCTCCTTAGAGGGCACCTAAGACCAGTCAAAGTTGGTTCTTAGAAGAACTCTAATTGGAATCCAAAAAGGAGATGGAGTCCTTATCCAACAAGGACTCCTAGGCGCCTCCACCTTAGGGCACACGCCTAGGGTGGCATGCGCCCTTCTCCTTGCTAGGTTCTGGCAGGGGGACAGGCCCCCACCAGCTCTCCAATAGGTGCATGACATATGGTCAAAAGTCAAAGTCAATGGTCAACGTTTGACCAGTCAAAGGTAGACTTTTGACCAAAGTCAAAGAACAAGAAATGGCAGGTGACCAAAAATGGTAGGTAGTGTCTTACAAATAAGACAACCTTTTCTGACTTGGACAACCTCCAGTCAGACCATATGAAGGCCTCTGTTTGAGCACAAACTCCTTTGGCTCAGACAGGACAACTTATTTATGATAGCAAAAGAAGAACGTTAGGTTCAATCGAGTGCTAGCACGATTTCCTTGAACCTAATTGAATCTCATTCAGATCAATTGAACTAGATCAGTTCAATTGATGATCACCAGATTCAAACCCTTGTTTGTGTGACCCAGTTAGGTTCAGTTCTGTATGGTAATGGGATATGTCATGATCTCTATCATCGACATCATCGAAACTCCTTTCGATGGATCAGAACTCTTCTGATTCGAACAGCTAGAATGATCGATCATCTAAATCATTCTAATTGCTCCCAAAATCCACCAGTGACACCTAGCAGTATATGGTGGCAACCCATCAGAGCTGAATGCGAACCTCTTGGTGCAGCTACCTGTGTGATTAAGTTCTTCTATCTTGAGCCCCGATCAGATTAGGGTTAAGGTGAACTCGTCAAACCCTAGTCTCTGTCATATGATGTAATCATTCGATTCGAGTCCAATGTGAAAATCTAAATAGAAACTCTTTCTATTATTTCACTCTACCATGGCCATGGATTTCTGGACTTGATTCTCATGATCATCATAGGGCTACTCCTCTACCACCGAGGTAGATAGATTCCATCTTGATGCAATCCAGTTCCTACAATGAACATGTCATAGCCAACATACACCTCAGGGTTCCATATGGCTAGGAGATCCGAGTAATGGTGTAGTCAAACTATAACACCCTCAAGGTGAACCGCCGATGCATCTCAGGTCAAAGAACCAGACACACTACTGCAGCATCGAGTCAGTCATTGACGAGAAGGTAGACTCCCTAATGACTACTCGAGGTGGTCACGCTCAGTGCCCTCGTTCTCTAACGAGTACCTGTACTCTCGCTCCGGTGTCTCCACACCGTAGACTCAAGACTCATCTACTAAAGAGAAGCGATTGTACACCAACCTTCCGGATCAATCACCATCCTCGTGATGATCCTATGGTCGGGAGCAATTTTATGAGTTAATAATGATTATTCATGTCTTAAATTTTCAACTCTTGAAAATATGAATTATCATTACCATTAACTCAAAGGATGTATCACAGACACTAAATACACATATGTGATAGAAAATAACCCATTTTATTGATTATAGTCAAAATTACAATTTTGCCCCTAGAAGTGTATTACAAGTGTCAGCCAATTCTGGCTTCTAGGGCACATATATCTAACAATCTCCCACTTGTCCTAAAGCCAATTGGCTACAAGTCTAAGTCCCATCTTCTCAAGGTGGGCTTCGATCTTCTGCTGGCCCAACGGCTTTGTAAGTGGGTCTGCCACATTATCTGCGGAGTTGACTCTCTTGACCTCGACATAACCCTTCTCGAGGTAATCGCGGATGAGGTGGTATCGCCGCTCAATATGCTTGGATTTCTGGTGAGACCTCGGCTCCTTAGCAAGGGCTATGGCGCCATTGTTGTCGCAGTATAGAGGAATGGCATCTGATGGCATTACTCCGATTTCTGCAGCAAACTTCTTGTACCAGAATGCTTCCTTCGCAGCTTCTGATGCAGCGATATATTCTGCTTTCATGATGGAATCTACTATCACCATTTGCTTGGAACTCTTCCAGCTGATAGCTCCACCATTGCACACAAACAGACTCCCAGATGTCGACTTTCGATCATCTATATCGGACATGAAGTCCGAGTCTGTGTATCCCTGGATCAGGAGTTCTCCGTTACCAAAGACCAGCATCATATCCTTAGTTCTTCTCAAGTACTTAAGGATACATTTCACAGAAGTCCAGTGTTCTTCACCTGGATTTGACTGATATCTGCTTGTGACACTCACAGCATGGGCTATATCAGGTCGTGTACATAGCATGGCATACATGAGGCTCCCTATTGCAGAAGCATAAGGGATCTTGCTCATGCGTTCTATTTCCTCAGGTGTGCTGGGGCACATCTTCTTGGAAAGATGAATACCATGTCTGAAGGGTATTAATCCCCTCTTAGAGTTTTCCATACTAAACCTCTTTAGTACTTTCTCTATGTACATCTTCTGTGAAAGTCCTAGCATCCTATTCGGTCTATCCCTATAGACCTTAATTCCTAGAATAAAGGATGCTTCACCTAGGTCTTTCATGGAGAATTCCTTGGACAACCACATCTTGACTGATGTCAACATGGGAATATCATTCCCAATAAGGAGGATGTCATCCACGTACAATACGAGGAAGACAACAGCGCTCCCACTGACCCTTTTGAAAACACATGGTTCCTCTTCATTTTTGATGAAACCAAACTTTTGATCACATCATTGAAATGAGTGTTCCAGCTCCGAGATGCTTGCTTAAGTCCATATATGGACCTTTGCAGCTTGCAAACCTTATGATCAGTATCACTGGATGTGAAACCTAGCGGCTGTTCCATATAGATATCTTCCTCAAGATATCCATTTAGGAATGCCGTTTTCACATCCATTTGCCATATTTCATAATCGAAATAGGCTGCAACAGCAAGCAATGTGCGGATGGATTTTAGCATAGCTACTGGGGAAAAGGTATCCTGATAGTCTATGCCTTCGCGTTGACTATAACCTTTTGCCACCAATCTAGCCTTGAATGTCTCCACATTCCCATCTGCACCAATCTTTCTCTTGAAGATCCATTTACATCCAATAGGTACTATACCTTCTGGTGGATCTACCAAGGTCCAGACTTGGTTTGAGTGCATCGAGTCAATTTCTGACTGCATTGCCTCTAGCCATTTCTCGGAGTCGATATCTGATATCACCTCGTTGTAGGTTTTGGGATCATCTCCATGAGCACCATTACCTACGAGGAACATTTCCTCTACATCCTCTGAAATAATACCTAAGTATCTTTCAGGGGGATGGGAAACTCTTTCCGATCTACGAGGTGGAGGAGGTAGTGTTCTTATTGGCTCAACCTGATTTGGTTCCACTTGGTCCTTAGCTCGTTCTGCTTGTGAGACTTTCTCATCAAGCTTGATCTATTTTCCAATGCCGCTATCTTGAATAAACTATTTTTCAAGAAATATGGCATGTCGACTCACAATCACATTATGGTCTTCTGGAATGTAGAAATAGTATCCTAATGACTCTTTAGGATATCCTATGAATCGAGCTCTGAAGGACCTAAACTTCTAACTTGTCTGCTTGTTGTCTTTTGACATGAGCCGGACAACCCCAAATTCTGAGATGACTCAGACTTGGTTTCTTACCGTGCCATATCTCATATGGTGTGGTAGGAATGGTTTTAGAGGGAACCCTGTTCAGTAGATAGATTGAAGTTAACAATGAGTGTCCCCAAAGAAAATCAGAGAGGTCTGTGAAGCTCATCATGGATCGAACCATATCTAATAGAGTCTGATTTCTCCGTTCTGAAACCCCATTGAGTTGAGGTGTTCCTGGTGGAGTCCATTGAGAGACTATGCCATTATCCTTGAGATAGTCTAGGAATTCCCTGCTAAGGTATTCACCTCCTCGATCTGATCGAAGAACCTTAATGGGTTTTCCTGTTTGTTTTTCTACTTCATGTCTGAATTCTTTGAACTTTTCAAAGGCTTCAGACTTGTGTCTCATAAGATACACATACCCATACCTAGACAAATCATCGATAAAGGTAATGAAGTAGACAAAATTGCCTCTAGTCGGCACATCAAATGGGCCGCACACATCAGTATGTACTAGGGCAAGGAGATCTGTGGCCCTCTCCCCATGTCCAACAAAAGGAAGTTTAGTCATTTTGCCTTGAAGACAAGATTCACAAGTTGGATATGACTCGGAAGTCAATGGACTCAATAGTCCATTTTTCTCCAATTTGTTGATCCTATCTTCTGCTATATGACCTAATCTCAGGTGCCATAGATATCTGTCATTTGGACTATCCCTAGGTCGTTTGGCATTCACATTTTGCTCGACGGTTAGAATAGGTACATCAATATGTAGCTAATAAAGACCATTAATAAGGAAACCATTTGCAATTTTATTTCTTTCATAAAGAATGTTACAATGGTCCTTAAAGAAGGTGATCACATAACCTTCTTGTGCTAAGCATGAAATAGAAATCAAATTCCTGCTGGCTGCAGGCACAAAATAACAGTCTTTCAAAACTAAGTCTAAACCAGATGGTAATCGCAGAGGGTATGTTCCCACGGCTACTGCAGCAACTCTTGCTCCATTACCAATGCGTAGGATCATGTCTCCATCCCTCAGCCTCCTGCTATCCTCAAGACCCTGCATAGAAGTGCATAGATGAGCACTAGAACCAGAGTCAAGCACCCAACTGGATGCAGAAGAAATCGTAAGGTTAGACTCAATAACGAGCATACCTCCAGAAGGACCTTCCTTCTTATTTTTCAGGGTGGCCAGGTAAGTAGGGCAGTTCCGCTTCCAATGGCCGTCGCTGTTGCAATGGAAACACTTTCCTTTACCATCGGCCTTTTTCTTCGATTCTGCCTTCTTCTTCTTTGATCCTTCCACCTTTTGCTTTTTCACAGACTTCTTTTTCTTTCCATAAGACTTTCTTTTGGAAGAAGTCCGTTCCATAGCAAGAACTGAGCCTTTAGAACCTTTCATAGAAAGCTCAGTGGTAACCAGCATATTCATTAATTCGGCCAAGGAATTCTGAAGTTTATGCATGTGGTAATTCATGATGAATTATCCATATGCATCAGTCAAGGATTGCAGAATGATATCGTTCTACAGGTCCAAGTCCAACTTCACACCGAGCTTCTCAAGCTCTTCCATGTCCTTGATCATTGTCAGACAGTGATCTTGGACTGACTGCCCATCACGCATCTTAGCCTTAAAAAGTCGTTTTGTGACTTGATATTTGGCTGCGCGACTTTGTTCACCAAACATCTCCTGTAGGTGAGCCAACATTTGGCGAGCAGTCCCGATATCCTCATGTTGGTGCTGGAGCTCATCAGACATCGAGCCCAACATGTAATATCTGGCCTTATTATCTTCGTCAATCCATTTTTCCAGAGACGCTCTCTGTTCAATAGATGGACGGGCTGGTAATATGGGAGGGTCCTGGTCCAAAACATGGGTTAACTTCTCGGAACCCAAAACAATTTTGTAGTTCCTGAGCCAATCTTTATAATTGGGTCCGGTCAGTCTATGTGTGTCCAGGATACGTGCCAATGGGTTGGACGCAGACATATTCCTGTAGAGAGTCAAAGATTCTAGTTAGATACTGTAATTTTGACTTGACCAATTTGTTTAGGGATTTTATTTTTAAACAAATTAGCTCCCACTATTTTCTCGGATCCCTACACTCCCTCTGTAGAGATGCGAAAATCTCCACGATTAATGATTTCTAGTGGGTGGTGCGGTCTCACCAACTTACTCATCACCTCACCTAACAGTTATTGGTGATGGGTTAGCCAATGAGTGAACAACTCTTGTTCAATGATTCTCTAATCATGGTGCACCCGAACTTGGTCTCTAATTCATGAATCTCACCGTATCCGAAATATTGATCCACTCCTTAGTTAAGTCAGACCCACCATTTGCATAGACTGGGTTCCTAATTGAGTCTCTCACCATATTCGAAATATTGAGCCCAACTCATCCTCCAGCCCATAGCATCCAATGCCTAATAGACATGGTTGCATCTTCCCGGTGCAACTGAGCCACTATATCCAGCCAAGAACAATCAACCTCGGGAAGGGCCCGCATATCTACAATGGTGGAAGACCTCAGACTTAATCTTTTCTTAGGGAGAATTGATTCAGGTCTCATTAAACTAGACTTGGCTTAGTCATAACAATTATGACTAACCTAGTGGCATGGGTTAGCTCAGGATTATTGACCACCTCAGATCAGAACTATGTCAACAGATATGGCCAGGTAAGTGAGACCGGTGGAAGGAATATGCCATTAACTCGTACAAGAACGCATTCAGGTCGAGTAGCTTCCAATTAAAAATTAGTCGGTCGTCTGTGCCAAACTTACCTTAGACACCAAATTGTTGAGCCAGAACCAATTGGGTTAGCCTACAATCCAGACTCTAACCTCTGAGCCTAATTAGGTCTTGCTTGATCGTGACTCGATCTTGACCCAAACTTAATCCTATTAGGCTGGTCAATTTAAGCATTGTTGATCCCATCTAACCAACTCTTGATTCGGTTTGATCAACCGCTTAGACCTAATTGAGCTACCCAAGCCCGAACCCAGTATTATGAATATGTCTTAGATCTGAAATTCTCAATTTTAGACCTAATTGAATATTCCATAATCTTAATTCTTAATTAAGTAGGGTTCATAAACAAAATATGCACAATAAATCCTAGGGTTTCAGGATCTAGGGTTTTGCAGAAAGTAAGTTTTGGGTTTCTGATTAAGGACGAACACGCAGCACCCCTACACATCATAAGAACACCCCATCGAATGGGAAGAGAGGGCCTTTAAACCCTTCTTCATTCTTATGACCGGACGGCCAAGAGGAACGCCTTAATCAGGAACATTCAATACTACAAAACAATATCAGATCTATATCATATATCTCATATATAAAGTAGATCTAATCATGGCATATTTTGCATACATCTCATGTATCAAATCATGCATATTTTTAGATCTAAATTATCTCATAATAATCTAAAAAATTAGATTTAAATTGATCTAATCAAAATAAATTCTAATCTAGATAATTATGTAGAACTATTCTACAACTAGTCTAGACATGCATCAATCATATCTCATATGATATTCAAAAATTAAATAATTTTTATTTGCTATTTTTTAGATGTTATTATAACACTTATAATATCAAAAAATAGTAAATAAAAAGATCTAAAATATGATTTAATCGGATTAAATCAAAAATATGCAAGAATATTCTATAGAACTATTCTATTCTAGAACTAGTCATGCATATCTTCTAATCTTAGATCCAAATTATTTAATTTTAATTTTTTCTAATTTTAGATCTGATCACATCTCATGTGATATCTAAAATCAATTATTTTCTAATTAAAATAAATTTAAAATCAGATCTAAATAATTTTAGAACCATGGCTTTGATACCAGTTGAAGGGAAATCCTGATTTTTCGGTCCAGGTTCGTTCAGATCTGATCAGATCAAGAGATATATTTCAAAAATTTTTCTCTTGATTCCAATCAGATCTTAATATGTTTTAGATCTAATTCTTATTATTTTAATAAAATAGAATTAAAAGATAAATTAAATCAAATTTAATTACCTGATCTGGGTAATCCTATTATCCTGTTGATGATCCTGTTTGCAGCGGAAGGTTCTGGATCTTAGCCACGCAAGCGCCTGGCCTCTACCGATATCCACTTGGGTTGGATCTGGAGATCCTCTTCTTCTCTATCACACCTCCAAAAATCAGATCTGGATCTGATCTGGAGGATCTTCAAAACTCTTTTGAAGATGAGCAGTCGTCCTTTGCAGCAGCGCAGCCTTCTTAGCTTTTGATCGCCTTTCTTTGATCTGAATCGCACCAACCAAGGTCCAAAACTCCTTTTGGACATGGAGAGCAAGGGGAGAAGAGACTATGGCATGGAGAAGGAGGGGAGAGGCAGCCTTGGGGCATGGGGTTTCTCAATTGAATTACATTTTAATCTGAGTTGGGCGCAGGGTCTTATTTATAGACTAGCTGTGATCCAACTCCTCTTCTTCCCAACCAATCACAATCCTTTATGAAATCAGATCTAAATCTGATTGGTGGGAATAGAGTCCCCTGGATTCCTCCTTAGAGGGTGCCTAAGACCAGTCAAAGTTGGTTCTTAGAAGAACTCTAATTGGAATCCAAAAAGGAGATGGAGTCCTTATCCAACAAGGACTCCTAGGCGCCTCCAACTTGGGCACACGCCTAGGGTGGCATGCGCCCTTCTCCTTGCCAGGTTCTGGCAGGGGGACAGGCCCCCACCAGCTCTTCCAATAGGTGCATGACATATGGTCAAAAGTCAAAGTGTCAATGGTCAACGTTTGACCAGTCAAAGGTAGACTTTTGACCAAAGTCAAAGAACAAGAAATGGCAGGTGACCAAAAATGGTAGGTAGTGTCTTACAAATAAGACAACCTTTTCTGACTTGGACAACCTCCTGTCAGACCATATGAAGGCCTCTGTTTGAGCACAAACTCCTTTGGCTCAGACAGGACAACTTATTTATGATAGCAAAAGAAGAACGTTAGGTTCAATCGAGTGCTAGCACGATTTCCTTGAACCTAATTGAATCTCATTCAGATCAATTGAACTAGATCAGTTCAATTGATGATCACCAGATTCAAACCCTTGTTTGTGTGACCCAGTTAGGTTCAGTTCTATATGGTAATGGGATATGTCATGATCTCTATCATCGACATCATCGAAACTTTCTTTCGATGGATCAGAACTCTTCTGATTCGAACAGCTAGAATGATCGATCATCTAAATCATTCTAATTGCTCCCAAAATCCACCAGTGACACCTAGCAGTATATGGTGGCAACCCATCAGAGCTGAATGCGAACCTCTTGGTGCAGCTACCTATGTGATTCAGTTCTTCTATCTTGAGCCCCGATCAGATTAGGGTTAAGGTGAACTCGTCAAACCCTAGTCTCTGTCATATGATGTAATCATTCGATTCGAGTCCAATGTGAAAATCTAAATAGAAACTCTTTCTATTATTTCACTCTACCATGGCCATGGATTTCTGGACTTGATTCTCATGATCATCATAGGGCTACTCCTCTACCACCGAGGTAGATAGATTTCATTTGGATGCAATCCAGTTCCTATAATGAACATGTCATAGCCAACATACACCTCAGGATTTCATATGGCTAGGAGATCGAGTAATGGTGTAGTCAAACTATAACACCCTCAAGGTGAACCGCCGATGCATCTCAAGTCAAAGAACCAGACACACTACTGCAGCATCGAGTCAATCATTGACGAGAAGGTAGACTCCCTAATGACTACTCGAGGTGGTCACGCTCAGTGCCCTCGTTCTCTAACGAGTACCTGTACTCTCGCTCCGGTGTCTCCACACCATAGACTCAAGACTCATCTACTAAAGAGAAGCGATTGTACACCAACCATCCAAATCAATCACCATCCTCGTGATGATCCTATGGTCAGGAGCAATTTATGAGTTAATGATAATTATTCATGTCTTAAATTTTCAACTCTTGAAAATATGAATTATCATTACCATTAACTCAAAGGATGTATCACAGACACTAAATACACATATGTGATAGAAAATAACCCATTTATTGATTTTAGTCAAAATTACAATTTTGCCCCTAGAAGTGTATTACAAGTGTCAGCCAATTCTGGCTTCTAGGATACATATATCTAACAATCTCCCACTTGTCCTAAAGCCAATTGGCTATAAGTCTAAGTCCCATCTTCTCAAGGTGGGCTTCGATCTTCTGCTGGCCCAACGGTTTTGTAAGTGGGTCTGCCACATTATCTGCGGAGTCGACTCTCTTGATCTCGACATAACCCTTCTCGAGATAATCGCGGATGAGGTGGTATCGCCGCTCAATATGCTTGGATTTCTGGTGAGACCTCGGCTCCTTAGCAAGGGCTATGGCGCCATTGTTGTCGCAGTATAGAGGAATGGCATCTGATGGCATTACTCCGATTTCTGCAGCAAACTTCTTGTACCAGAATGCTTCCTTCGCAGCTTCTGATGCAGCGATATATTCTGCTTTCATGGTGGAATCTACTATCACCATTTGCTTGGAACTCTTCCAGTTGATGGCAACCCATCAGAGCTGAATGCGAACCTCTTGGTGCAGCTACCTGTGTGATTCAGTTCTTCTATCTTGAGCCCCGATCTGATTAGGGTTAAGGTGAACTCGTCAAACCCTAGTCTCTGTCATATGATGTAATCATTCGATTCGAGTCCAATGTAAAAATCTAAATAGAAACTCTTTCTATTATTTCACTCTACCATGGCCATGGATTTCTGGACTTGATTCTCATGATCATCATAGGGCTACTCCTCTACCACCGAGGTAGATAGATTCCATCTTGATGCAATCCAGTTCCTACAATGAACATGTCATAGCCAACATACACCTCAGGGTTCCATATGGCTAGGAGATCGAGTAATGGTGTAGTCAAAATATAACACTCTCAAGGTGCATTGCTGATGCATCTCAGGTCAAAGAACCAGACGCACTACTGCAGCATCAAGTCAGTCATTGACGAGAAGGTAGACTCTCTAATGACTACTCGAGGTGGTCACGCTCAGTGCCCTCGTTCTCTAACGAGTACCTGTACTCTCGCTTCGGTGTCTCCACACCGTAGACTCAAGACTCATCTACTAAAGAGAAGCGATTGTACACCAACCTTTCGGATCAATCACCATCCTCGTGATGATCCTATGGTCAGGAGCAATTTATGAGTTAATAATGATTATTCGTATCTTAAATTTTCAACTCTTGAAAATATGAATCATCATTACCATTAACTCAAAGGATGTATCACAGACACTAAATACACATATGTGATAGAAAGTAACCCATTTATTGATTTTAGTCAAAATTATAATTTTGCCCCTAGAAGTATATTACAAGTGTCAGCCAATTCTGGCTTCTAGGGCACATATATCTAACACCAACTGCTATGCTGATACTAATTCTCCTCCATTCAAACTCCATTTGAGCTATTCTTAGGCTTGTTGGACTCCACTCATCATCCTGAATCTCGCTGTGGGCTTCTTGTGGATCAAATTTAAGGCATCAAATTCTAACAAACTATCCATATGCATCAATCAAGGACTACAAGATCACATTAATTTGTAGGTTCCTATCCAACTTGACACCGAGCTTCTCAATCTCTTTTAGGTCCTTGATCATCATCAGATAATGATCTTGGACTGACTACCCATCATGTATTTGAGTCTTAAAAAATATTCTTGTGACTTGATACTTAGCTACGCGACTCTCTTCACCAAACAACTTTTGCAGGTAAGCCAACATTTGGTGAGTAGTCTTGATGTCCTCATGTTAGTGCTGAAACTCATTAGACATCAAGCCCAACATATAGTACCTAGCTTTATTATCTTTGTCCATCCATTTCTCTAGAGATGCTCCCTATTCAGTGGATGGATGTGTTGGTAAGGTAGGAGAGTTCTGGTCCAATATATGAGTCAACTTTTTAGAATCCAAAATAATTTTGAGGTTTTCGAAATAATTCTTGTAATTGGGTCTGGTCAGTCTGTGGGTGTCTAGGATTTGGGCTAGTGAATTGGACGTAGACATTTTCTTATAGAGAGTGAAAGTTTCTAGTTAGATATTGTAATTAGACTTAATCAATTTATTTAAAAATTTTATTTTTAAATAAATTTTGGCTTCCACTTTTTTCTTGGATCCCTATACTTTCTTAGCAGAGATACAAAAATCTCCACAATCAAAGACTTCTAGTGGGGGGTGCTATCCCACCGACTGGCTCACCATCTCACCTAATAGTTATTAGTGATGGGTTAACCCAATAGGTGGACAACTCTTGTCCAATGATTCTCTAATCATGGTGCACCCAAACTTGATCTCTAATTCATAAAGCTTACAATGCCCAAAATATTGCTCCACTCCTTAGTTAAGTCAAACATACCATTTGCATGAATTGGATTCTTGATTGGATCCCTCACCATATCTAGAATACTGAGCCCTACCCATCCTCCAACCTATAGCATCCAATGCCTAATAGATATGGTTGCATCTTTCTGGTGCAACTGAACCACTATAACCAGCAGAGAACAATCAATCCCGAGAAGGGCCCGCACATCTACAATAGTGGAAGTCCTATGACTTAATATTTTCTTAGAAAGATTTAATTTAGATATCTTAAACTTGACTTGACTTAGTCATAATAATTATAACTAACCTAGTGGTATGGGTTAGCTCAAATCGTTAGCCACCTCAAATCAAAATTCAGTTGACCCAATCAGCCAGGTAAGTGAGATCAGTGGAAGGAATATGCTATTAACTTACCATGAAGGTATTCAGATCGAATAGCTTCCAATTAAAAACCACTGATTGTATCTACCAAACTTACTTTAGACATCGATTTGTCAAACCAGAACTAATCGAATTAGCCTACAATCTAGGCTCGAACCACGGAGCCAAATTAGGTCTTAACTTGGTCGACCATATATAACTATGAGTCAACCTTGATCCAGACTTAATCCTATTGGATTGGTCAATTTTAAGTACTCTTGATCCCATCTAACCAACTCTTGATTTGGTTTGATCAATCGCTGACCTAATTGAGCTACCCATGCCCGAACCTAATTTTATGAAGGTGTCTTAGATCTAAAAATTCATAATTTTTATATCTAATTGATTTTATAATCTTATTTCTTAATTAAGTTTGGAATTATAAATAAAGTATACATAAAAAATCCTAGGATTTCAGGGTCTAGGATTTTGCAAAAAAGTAAATTTTAATTTCTGATTAAGAACAAACACGCAGCACCCCTACATGCCATAAAAGCATCCCATCGAATGAAAAGAGAAGGCTTTTAAATCCTTCTTACTCTTATGACCGGATGGCCAAGGAAAATGTCTTAATCAAAAATTAACAATTACACTATAAAATAATTAGATCTATAACATATATCACATATAAAATTATAGATCTAACTATGCATGCTTTGTATACATCTCATATATCAAAATCTAAATTAACATATGCATGTTTTCAGATCTGATATATCACATATAATATCTAAAAAATAAAATTTTAAACGATCATATCATATAAAATTTTATTCTAGATAATACATAGAATAATTCTATATAGCTAGTCTAGACATGCATCAAATACATCTCATGTATTAATTTAAATTTAATTATTTTATTTTTTAGATTTGATTATAACTCTTATAACATCTAAAATTAAAAATCTAAAAAAAATCTAATTGACCATATCAAAGAGAAATTTATTCTAGACTACACAGAACAATTCTAAAACCTAGTCTAGTCATGCATCTCATACATCATCATATAACAGCATATATATGAAATTTTTAATTAATTTATTAATTTTAGATCTGATCATATCTGATATGATATATAAAATTAATAATATTAAAATAAAAATAAATAAAAATTTGATCAAAATCTAATCTAAGAAACTGTAAATGCAGCACTGATACCATTTGTAGGAAAAACTATTTTTCCACCATAAGATCGATCTGATCTAATCAGACCTATAGCAAAAAATTATAAAATTTTTATATAAATTTCTAATCAGATCTAAAAGTTTTCGAATCTAATCCTATTAATCTAATGTTAAAAATAAAAAGTAGAATTAAATTTGGTAGAAGATTCATTACCTGTTCAGGGTAACAGTTATTCTGTCGATGATCTGTCAATTCTCGGGGTTCTGGATTCAGCCACGCACGTGCCTGGCCTTTATCAAAGTCCACTTAAACTGGATCTAGATATGCTCTCTTTCTAGATTTGATCTCCAAAAATCAAAACTAGAGTCTTCTGGTTGATCCTTCAAACCAATCGCTGAAGGTCACGCATTCGTCTCATGAACAATTTATCTTTCTTCCTGATCCTTGCACCAAAATAATTTGATCCTTTGTTAGAACTCATGCACAACTCTTGGGTGTGGAGAAGAGAGAGAAGACCAGAGGGAAGGAGGCATGGAGAGGAAATTGAGCAGCCTTGAGGCATGGGATCTCAAAGATACAAACCCTAGGGCACAGGAAGGGTTTAAATAGACCCTACGCCAACCCTAGAGTCCAATTTGATCAAGTAATCTAATTACTTGATTTAATCAGATTTTAATCTAATTCCACACAAGAAATACTAGGTCTCTACCTGGTTTTGTCACCCAAAACTCCCTTGGAGTTGTTGCACAAAAGGGATAAGGAGAGGAGGGTGGCATAGAGAATTATCTCCAGGAGTTTGTTCCATAACAAACTCTTCCTCCACACCTCCTCTTATTGTGTGCATGCCAAATAGGAGGGCCCACCTTATTTCTTCGATGAATAACTCCTTAGGGCATGCACCCAAGATCAAAAATATAGGGTGTGCATGCCATACCTTTCAATTCCTGCATAGACCGATTCAATATCCTGACGAAATCGAAAATAGCAGGTTGTGTCAGGAATTGGTAGGTGTTGTCTTATTTCCATCTAATGGATTAAGATAATCCTTTTCTGACCTGGATAAGCTCCAGTCAGATTAGGACAAATTCTTATAGGGTATCCAAGTAAGCCCAAACCAATTTGGCTTAGCCAAGATAAATCAGAAAGATTATAGAAGGAGAATGTTAGGCTCAATCGTGTGCTAGCATGATTTTTTTGAACCTAATTGGATCTAATCCAAATCAATCAAATTGGATTAGTCCAATTGATCACATCCAGACTTAAATTCTTGTTTGTACGACTTAGTTAGGTTTAGTTTTATATAATAATGAGATATATGTCGCAATCTCTATCATCGACATCATCGAAACAACTTTTGATGGACCAAAATTTTTTCGCTTCACACAATTAGAATAATCGATCATCAAGATTATTCTAATTACTTTCAAAATCCATCAGTGATACCTAGCAGTATATGGTGGCAACCCATCAAAATTGAAAGTGAATCTCTTGATGCAGCTACTTGTGTGATTGGATTATTCTATCATGAGCCTCGATAGGATTAAGGTTAAGGTGAACTTGTCAAACCCAACACCCCATCATTTTATTGAATTATTCGATTTGAATCCGATGTGAAACCCTAATAGAAAACTCTTTCCTATTACATCACACTGCCATGGCTATGGGCTTAAGAACTCGATCTCATAATCATCATAGAACTACTCCTCCTTTATCGAGGTTGATAGATTCCATCTTGGTGCAAACTAGTCTGTACAATGAACATGCTATAGCCAACATACGTCTTAGGATTCTGAATGGCTAGGAGATTATGTTATGGTATAGTCAAACTATAACACACTTAAGATGAACTGCTGATGCACCTCAGGTCTAAGAATGAGACACACAGCTGCAACATCAAGCTCAGTCATTAATGAGAAGGTAGACTTCCTTATGACTGCTTAAGGTGGTCACACTCAGTGCCCTCGTTCTCTAACAAGTATCTGTACTCTCACTTTGGTATCTCCACACCATAGACTCAAGACTCATCTATCTTAAGAAAGTGATCGTACATCAATCTTCTAGATCGATCACCATCCTCATGACAATCCTACGATCAGGAGTAGTTTATAAGTTAATTATGACAACACATGGCTTAAATTTTCAACTCTTAAAAATATGTATTTATCATACCTGTTAACTCAAAGGATGTATCATAGATACTTTAAATATACAATATGATAGAAAATAATTTTTTATTAATTTATAGCCAAAATTATAAAAATACCTCTAGAAGGTATATTACAAGTGTCAGTCAATTTGACTTCTAGGGCACATATCTAGCACCCTTCTAGATAAGAAAACTTTCAGCCTCTGAGATGTCTCCCCTTCAAGATGACCCTTGCTGGAGGATCTAGGCTTTTCAATTGATCGCCTATCGAACCCTCGAGGAAGATGAACTTCTGACAAAGCGCCTCTCCTCCCCTCAAGCATCCTCTTTAGGTGTTTAATGTCATCATGAGCTTGACAGCAATCCCATTTGGCTTCAGACCTCTACCTCTCGAGAACTTCAATCCTCTAGCAAGCCCTACTTAACTCATTGTCTTAATGATCGATCATTTCCTAGGCCTCGAAAAGTACCTTCTCAGAATAATCAATTTTCTTAATCAAATTAGCGTTAGCAACCTTTTCCCATTCTAAATAATACTTAACCCTATCGATCTCCTCCTTTGCCTCGACGAGCTCCAAAGATGAGGCTCCATAGGTGACCCCAGCAAAACTAGCTAAATAATGGCTAATCAAGGCTAAAGACCTTAAGGCACCTGCTATCTGAAATTGAGCACCTTCCCCATCCAAAGCTCGTCTGTCTGTGGGAGAGAGTTGACCCCCCAGAAACTTGGCAACAATCTTGAGATTATCAATAGCTAAGGAAGAAGAAGGGTTGATTGCTAAACCTCCACCAAAACCTCAGCTGATTGCACATCGAAAGCAGGAACTTCCTATCCCAACAGATCAATGACTTCGACCACTTCGACCAAAATAGGAAGTTCAGTCACCTCCGCAGTCTCTATTGATCCCACAGGGAGATTCTTTACCATTTCCATGATGGTGCGCATCAGAGAAGTTGCCAGAATAGTCTCTATGGTAGTTTCCACTACCAAATCC
This sequence comes from Cocos nucifera, assembly GCA_006176705.1. Taxonomy (NCBI): domain Eukaryota; kingdom Viridiplantae; phylum Streptophyta; class Magnoliopsida; order Arecales; family Arecaceae; genus Cocos; species Cocos nucifera. The sequence continues at coordinate 17,635 of QRFJ01005069.1, read as the reverse complement.
GCCGCGACATCGGCGATCTTCATTGATGAATCCCCTAGCTCAATCTTGGCTTCAGCCACTAGATTCTATGGATCGCTCGCTGGCAGAGATTTGTGTCCCTTTATATTGGGCAGAATAAGAAGAGGAACAATCGGAGGAGCATTATCCGAAGCCCCAACTATGGAACTCCTAGAAGCTTGAGATTGGGTAGATGAGGCTCTAGTCCATGTCCTTTGAGCCAATGGTGTTTTCAACCTCTTTGCCATCACGGGATTCATTTCTCTAGAAACTCATGAAGAAAAACTCTAAAGAGAGGAATAAGGAAGATGGGAGATGCCGCAGTCACAATCACCCTTCTCTCTCTCACGTGCACCCTTCAGATGCACTTAAAAGAAGGGATACGAAGGCAAACGGACACCCTTCAAAATTATTTCCTCAAAATAATCAGTGGATGAGTAGGTCTCTCAATGATAGCTACTTTTACACTGGGAGATGAAATCATCAATAATTAAATACCAGAGCATAACTAGAAATAAAGGCATAAATCATCTTATCTAAAGCATCACTTAGAAATAGTCCTTTCATCTGATTCTCAGACTCAGCACTACGGGGGTAGTGTTACTGTAGTAACGAAAATACCTCAGATCATCCAATCAACATCCAAAACACCTCAGCTTAGATCACATACATCAATATCTTAAGGTTGAGGAAGTTACCATAATACCCTTTGAGCTAGTGGTCGAGCTTCGATAGAAGATCTGAGCCATTCTATTCGATAGCGGCTCGGATAATATTCATGACTTTTAAACCACCTTGGATGAGTAGCTCCCCAACATTCTCGATGACCTATCTCATGGACTAACGGTGGTCTAGTTGTGATCCAACCACAAACAAGCTATTTTTTACTCCACCTAAACACATGGGAGTGGATAAGGCATCCCAATCCCACCAGTGATGACCTTCCCACTCTAGAAAAGCAGCCTTAATCTTGCCACGATGTTATCAATGGTCCAAAAATAGTAGAACACCAAAACATCCACAAAACACTTTCTCTACAAATATCATAAACCTTGAGGATCTAGGTAAGCAAGAAATCCCTCTCAGAGAATCCATTGTTGCTTCTTTGTTCTTTGCTAACTTGAGCATCGAAGGATCCTCGTCGGAGTCAAATCTTTCGGTCCGAACTTTATTTTACAGATCACTCTAGTACTTTCTACAAGAAGCCAACCGCTCCATTCCTAAAGCAAATCATTTTTAGCAATAACACCTACTATGAGAACCATCTATTGACATGTAGATAAGACTTCATTACATGTTCTCAAGTTGGATCAATTCAGTGAACCCATTCTCTAATGAGCATCCACATCCTTGTATTAGTATCATACACAAGTGATTGTGAGATCGGTCATCCTCTCCAACAAGCATACATAGGATGTGTCAGTCTTTCCAGAAATATTAATTTTCAACTCAATATTCCATCGACCAAGAATATTTAGACTAGGGTTTGAAGATTTTAGGTCTCATAATTATGATCTCATCATAACTCAAAATCAATAGCCCTAATCTATGGAATTTGTCATAATCTTAAATAAATAATTAAGACACAGCATATGATGAAATATAAATATCTTTATTTATAAAAAATATCATTACATGAGTCTGAAAGATAAAAGAATAACCCATCAAAATATATATTTTGATTGGCTTGTAGGGCATATTCTTTTCAATCTTCGACTTATACTAAAGCCAATCGTCCTTATATTTTAACCCCATATAATCGATGTGGCAATCAAACTGTCGCTATGGTAGAGCCATAGTGAACGGGTTTACTATATTGTTCTTTATTTCTACTCATTCAATGACTACATCTGGTCCCTCAATAATCTCATAAACGAGGTAGAAGCATCTCAGAATATGCTTGAATTTATGATGAGATCTTGGTTCCTTTGCTTGAGCAAATATGCTAGTATTATCATAGTAAAGTGGTACTGGGTTCTTAATCTCAGGAACAACATCCAACTCAGTGATGAACTTCTTCATCCAGACAACTTACTTGGCAGCTTTACTTGTAGCTATGTATTTTGCCTCAGTGGTTGAGTTAGCTATAGTTTGCTGCTTGAAACTCTTCCAACCCACTGCTCTATCATTTAGAGTAAAGATATATCCTGAAATAGATTTACTATCATCTAGGTCTGATTGAAAACTAGAATCATAATATCTTTCTAGTTTAAGATCAGATCCGCCATACACCAGAAAAATATACTTAGTCCTTTTCAAGTACTTAAGAATATTTTTCATTGCTTTCCAATAATTCTCACCTAGGTTAGTCTAAAATCTATTAGCTATGCCTAAGGCATAAACAACATCAGGCCTGGTACATAACATAGCATACATTATTGATCCTACTGCCAAAGCATAAGGAATAAAGCTCATTCTATTTCTCGTTTCAGGTGTCTTAGGAGACATCTTCTTACAGAAATGTATGTCTTGACTCATTGGTAAGTAACCTCTTTTACTCTCATCCATGCTGAACCTTTTCAGCACTAAGTCAATGTACCTAGACTAGGACAAGCCTAGCATCCTCTTAGATCTATCCCTATAGAACTTAATACTAAGTACATATGATGCTTCTTCTAAGTCTTTCATAGAAAACTTACTTGATAGCCATAATTTGATCAATTGCAACATTAGAATATCATTCTCAATGAGGAGTATGTTATCTACATACAGAACCAAAAAAACTATGGCACTCCCACTGGTCTTCTTGTACACACAAGATTCATCCACATTTTTGATGAAGCTAAACTTTAACTGTAACATCAAAATGGATGTTCCAACTCCTTGAAGCTTGCTTTAATCCAAAAATGGATTTCTTAAGCTTGCATACCTGATTTGATCTCTTACATGAGATAAATCCTTCTAGCTATGACATGTAAACCTCCTCCTTAAGAAAATCATTAAGAAAGATAGTTTTCACATCCATTTGCCATATTTCATCATCATGATATGCTACTATGGCAAGCATAATCTGAATAGGTTTGAGCATGGCAACAGATAAAAATATTTCATCATAATCTACATCTGATTTTTGCATGAAATTCTTAGCCATCAATCTGGTCTTATAAATTTCAACTTGGCCATCTGCGCCAATCTTTTTCTTATAGATCCATTTGTACCCAATTGGGTTCACACCCTTTAGTGCATCAACCAAAGTCTAGACTTTGTTGATACACATAGAGTCCATCTCTGATTTCATGGAATCTAGCTATATGTCCGAATTCTTACTCATGACAACTTTCGTATAAGTTAGAGGTTCATCATTCTCAATGATTTGGGCTCCATTATTCCCAATAATGAACCCATACCTCACAACTGCATGTCGCACTCTATCAGACCTTCGGATAAGAGTTGTGTGTTTTGGTTCTTTCCTATTTATGTGTTCATCTAGTTGAAAAATTTTTATTTATTTATCTTGAATTTTACTAAGTTCAATATTTCTCCCACTACCTCTTTCTAGGATAAACTTTTTCTTCATGTAAGTGGCATGCCTACTTACAAACATCTTTTGTTCAGTAGGATGGTAGAATAAATATCTCATACTATCTTTAAGATATCCTACAAATAGACATCTATCTATTCTAACATCTAGCTTATGTCCAAAATTTTTTTTGACATATGCCGGATAACCCCATATCTTAAGATACTTATGATTAGGTTTCTTACCTCTCCGTATCTCATATAAAGTGCTAGATACAGACTTAGAAGGTACTCTGTTCAAGATATATGTTGTGGTCTCCAAGGTATAACCTTAGAAGAAAATAGATAATTTTATGAAGCACATCATGGACTGTACCATATCCAATAAAGTATAATTTCTTCTTTCAGCTACACCATTTAATTATGGTGTATAAGGAGGGATCCATTTAGAGAGAATCCTTTTAACTTTAAGATAGTCTAAAAATTCACTGGATAAGTATTCTCCTCCTCAATTTAATCAAAAAAATTTTATACTTTTTTAAGTTAGTTTCTCAACCATATGTTGATGCTCTTTGAATTTATCAAAGGCTTTAGATTTATGTTTAATAAGAAATACATATCCAAAGCAAAATAAATCATCAATAAATATTATAAAATAAGAGTATTCACCTCTAGCCTGAGTTGTCATAGGACCACATACATCTGTATGTACAAGTTCTAATAATCCACTTGTCCTTTCTTCATATCCACTAAATGGAGTCTTAGTTATTTTACCCATGAGACAGGATTCATAAGTTCCTAATGATTCATAATCATAAGGATCAAAATTTTTTTTTCATATAACTTATTAATCCTAGTCTCACTTATATGACCAAGTCGATAATGCCAAAGTAAAGTATTATTAACATGTTCTCTTTTTCGCTTTCTATCAATATGAAAAATATTGTCATTCAAAAATAGAATCAAAAGATCATTGTCAAAAATGCTAGAATAAATTATTTCATTAGAATATTTGATTGAGCAACCATTGCTCATTACATCAATTTCATAACCTTATTTTAAGAACAAGGGTATAAAAATAATATTTTTAATGATCTTAGGCATATAATAACAATTCTTTATCTCTAAAATCATCCCAGAAGGTAACTTTAAAATATTTGTCCCTATAGCTTCTGCTTGGATGGACTTTCCTTTAGTGCCATAGAGCTCGAAGTCATCCTTCTTCAAAACTCTAATTTTCTACAGTCCCTATAAAGATTTGCAGATATAAGAAATGCAAGCAGTATCCAATACCTAAAAATTTGAAATAAAAGAATTCGATGATAATATTGTATGTATCTCATATATACCTTTTGGTGTAATACTTGCACTAGCCTTCACAGTTGCAAGGTAAGCCTTGTAATTTCTTTTTCAATGACCTACCTTGCTGTAGTAAAAGTAGGTCGCTTGACTGGAGGTCTTCTTCCCCTTCTTCTTCTTATTTATGCCATCTTTAGGGTTTAGCTTTCTGTTTGAATCCTTTTTGCCTGCCTTCTTCTTGGTGATCCCATCCACAAGAAGAAGAGGAGCCTTATCCTTCTTGATATGGCTCTCTACTATTTTGAGTATATTTAACAGCTTAAGCAAAGAAGTATTCAATTATTCATGTGATAGTTCACGACAAACTAAGAAAATGATTCTGAAAGTGATTGCAGGATTAGATTCTAACTTAACTCTCCATCCATAACAAAATCTAATTGACTTAATCAAGTAATCAGATCAATTAACATCAATACATGGTCTTGTACAAATGAACCTTCTACCATCCTGGCATAAAATAACTGCTTAGATATCTCATATCTAGCAGTCTTACTTTGCTCTTCGTAAAGTTCTTTTAGATTGAGCAGTACGGATTAAGTATCCATGCCATCATGCTATCTTTGTAACTCATTACTCATAAAGGCTAATATGATGCATTTGATAGTTAAAGAATCATTTTGCCACATCTTATATGTGGATTTTTCTTTCTCTGTAGTATCTTTTCCTAATAGCTCAGGATCAGGGGTATCAAGAATATAAAAGAGTTTTTTTTGACTAAGTACAATCTTTAAATTTCTCAACCAGTCCACATAATTGGGATCGATCAATTTATTTGAATCCAATATACCATGTAGTGAAAGTGAAGAAGCTATATAGAATTTAATCTACATAATTAAAGAATATTACATAAGCAAATAACTCATGGTAACATATACAATTAAATTAGAACCTTAATTTAATTATGTCTTCCACTATTTTTTCAAATATCATAGCCCTCTTCTATGATGATCAAGAAATCTTAATTGATTTTTTTAGTGGGATTGAGACCCTAATTTCTTATAGAAGATCTTGTGGTTATACAATAAATCTTTTACAAGTTTAAAGGTAGGAAACTCTTTTTAATTGCATCTTATGCAATTCTCAATATAATCCTGACCTCTAAAATATTAATAGCCTTATGGTTGCACAACAAACTATAATATTTTAATTAAGTTAGATCCTTCATTTCTATATAGTCAAAATTTGAATATTACTGCCCTTGTAGTTACACAACAAAGCAGTATATCCAAAAATATTGTAAGCATCTTAATGCACCAGGATAATATTATGTTAGTCTCCATAATAGGTCTTGTGATTACACAACAAACCTAATATGGTTCGTGACATAATAATGATCTAGCATGAAGAAAATGAAGAAATTTCTAATTCCTATCGCAGGATCGATCTGATCTAATCAGATCTAAAGTAGAATTTTTTAAACTTTTTTCTATGATCTAATCAGATTTGAGAGTTCTTAGAACTGATTATAAATTAAAATTAAACTAAAACTATAACATCATATGTTACCTGATTGGGTCAACTATTTACTCGCAGTATTGATCTATCGATGATTTGAGGCTCTGATGCTTTAAATACATAGTGTGATAGAAAATAATCTTTTTATTAATTTTAAACTAAAATTACAAAAATGCTCCTAGAAAGTATTTTGCATAGTATCGGCCAATCTGGCTTATAGGGCGCTCATCTAACAAGAAGGGCTTAATGTAGTGAATATAACACTAAGCACCCTAATCAAGGATTAAATTAATCTAATTGACTAGGTAAGCAAGAGAAAGGTGGGGGTCCCTTGTTGCTTTTCTTAGATACCAATAAATTGGTCAGGTCAAACAACGAAATCAATTAGAAATCATTTTCTCTTTACCGATCATGAACCACTTTTCTAGATGCCGATTGATCAATTATGCATCAAGATTGGTTCTGCTTTTGGTTAAATACACTACAACTTAATATAATTTCAAAGAGAGATTTAACTGGTCTCTATGCATATTCTAATTAATTTGCATAAATATAATGATAATATTATTTCATATGAAGTATTTGTATGTATTGATCACATCAATTATAACAAATCATAAGTATTCATATCAACAAACTAACATGCATGTTAAGATCCCATCATTCTACAACAACCATCTATCACATAGAAGACATCCACCACTATATCAGGACAACCTTACAGAATGATGTAAATCATAATCTAATCATATTAAATAATTAAATATGATCATATCATATTTACCAATATGCTATAAAACTATAAGCATATAAACATATGATTTAACCTAATAAGGGTAGCTTTGATACCACTATCGAGTTTTAACACCAGTGTGGAAGCATGGATTTCAAAACATTTTAAATGAAATCCTAAAGTCAAATCCTAACCCAAGACCATCTTATTAAATTAGAATCATATGACATGCAATTAATTAGGAACATACCTCTGATCACTAAATCCTGATTCGAGTCTGAATTTCGGTAGAAATCTGATAGGGGTTCCATCAGGTGCCCACGTATTCACCCTCCAAATTTGATCCACACGAGAACTTGATCAAACCTCTAACACCTTTTAAATCTGATTCCTTGAATTAAATTCTTATTGCAAGAATTTAATTTTTTGGGCAAAACCTTCTCTTAGCCTTGCTTCTTTCCTCCTAGCTTTCCCTTTCCTTACTTTCTTTTCTCCTTGTCTTCTTTTTTTTTCTTCCTAGACTCTTGTCCTAAGGAAGACTTCTTATCCTTAATAGGATCTTATCTTAATAAGAGAAGAAAGATAGATAATTGGACAATAAGGAGAAGGTTGTTGGAAATAAAGGATTGGATTGAATTCCTGGAAGCCAGATGCGCCACCTATTTATAATTCATGTAGGGGTGCCTACTTGAATTTCTCATGCCCTCTCCTTGGGCTTATCTCACGCCCACTCCAACATCTCATGCCCATCCAAAAAATCATGCCACGTGGAAGCAAGAAAATTAGTTCCAAGAGTTGCTTTGCGTAGGACTCTTTGAAAAATAATTCTCCATTGTTTATGAAAAGTTACGTGATTTTATTTCTGCTTAGCACCACCATTTAATGGTTTTGATCTGATCAGAAGGCCATCCAATGGCCCTCATTTTACGCCCCAACTTCAAAAGGGAAGTGGAATAAAAGAGTTTCGAAAAATATGGAGATTAGGTCAAAGCCATGCCAACCAAGGGAGGGGGTGGCTAGGAGGTTCATCCTTATCCAATTATTCAAACAAACACCAAAGTGTTTAATCAATAGAAGGTCTCTTAGGCACCTTCTCTCAGATCTAAAAACAACACAAATAAATATTATGTGAATGAAATAAGTGGATAAGATGGAATAAGGTTGGCACCAACAAACTATGCACTAAGGAGTCCTAAGCGCACAAGGCAACCCCCTAGCATCAAGAGAGAGACTTTCTGGCATATGGGATTTAGATATGAGGTGCCTTACTCCATGACCCAACCAGCTATGGGTCAACCCAATTAAGAACCAAATCTGATTTGGCTTAAATTATATTTAATTAGCCCAAATTGGAATCTAATTTGAATGTAGGTGCTAGGATTTGCAATATATGCTAGTATGTTCAACTTGCAAACATGGTCTAATTCAATTAGATCCTTGATTAGTTTTCTTTGTATGTGACCTATTGGATTCCATATCTAGCCAGCAATGGGTCTGGATGTGATTTGACCTAATTTGATTAGAAATCAATCAAACCGATTTAGGTCAAATCGAGCTGACCCGATTCAATCAATCAGAATCCTTTCTAATTGATGATCAAATTAAACTATTTAATTTAATCAAACCTACAAGATAAGATTGATGTCTAGCAATGTATCATGTATACTTGAAAGATATAGAATTTTGATAGAAATATCAAAAATATCCTTCAGTAAAAAGTTACCATGCAATTTGATCCTTCGATCACCCTGCATCTCGAATATGACTATGGATATGGAATCATATCAAATCCAATATCATATTCATATTTCTTTTAATCTTATAATGATGATTTAATTAATAAAATATTAAATTTTTTTTTTAATTTTCATCATGCTTTGATCAAAGTCTTCAAGAATCATCATTTGATTGAAGCAAGTAGAATGCGATCTCCCTTACTAGGAGTAATCAATTCCATATTGACCTACTCATAACTTTCATATGCAATCCACCATATCCAAAATATCCCATACATGACTAAGTTATGAATGAGTATGAACCAAAATATGAATTCATGCATATAAGATTCGATGGCAGTCTTAGGTCAAAGGATTACATGTACAACTCCCACTATAAGAACTATCTATTGACATGTAGATAAAACTACATTAGATATTCTTAAGTTGGATCAATTTAGTGAACTCATTCTCTAATAAGTACCCACATTATTGTATTAGTATCATACATAAGTGATTATGAGATCAGTTATCCTCTCCAATGAGCATACATAGGATGTGCCAGTCTTTCTGAAAAAATTGATCCCCAACTCAATATTTCATCGATCAAAAATATTTTAGATTAGACTTTAAGATTTTAGATCTCACAGATATGATCTTATCATGATCATAAAATCATAGCCCTAATCCATGGGGTTCATTATAATCTTAAATAAATAATTATAATATAGCATATGATGAAATATAAATGCCTTTATTTATAAAAAAATATTATTATATTAGTTTGAAAGATAAAAGAATAATCCATCAAAATATATATTTTGATTGGCTTGTAGGGCATATTCCTTTCATGTTTTAACTTGTGTATCAATACCTCTAGTGGAGGAAATGTTTTTGGTGATATTAGTTTATAAAAGAGTTGAAAAAGTGCTTTGAGTAAGCCATTTAGCTAGTAGCCAGTTGAGGTGAGTGATTTTCATATCTAGCATTGGTATTTCTTATTATATCCTATTATAAAAAAAAATTAATTTTAGAAAGTAGCTAACTTTGCTATTCTTTAGCTTATATATATTATTTATTTATTTATTTATTTATTTATTTATGCAAGCATGAAAGCAAGAAATGAATTTGTTGATTTTACTTTTCAGTTTTTTTTTGAAATTCAGCTTCTAAATGTTGGAGAAATAGTTTGATATTTTTTTTTGAAAAGGATTATACATAGGAATGATCAACCTATTGGGTGTATCTTATCCTCATATTAGCATGAGCATTAGCATGGTATTAGCTGGCACCTCTAAAGCAAAAACCAACAGTATGCCCAGTGGGGCTTATTTACATCATATGGCATCATAACATACTACTGATCAACTATCTTGGAAGGGGTGCTCTAAGATGCAGTTGGTAGTAGCTGGTAAAGAAGCTTGTGTTAGCATGGCATTTGTTATTTAGCTTTATCCATGTGGGGTATATTTCAACTTTAAGAAGCTTAAAAAGTTCATAAATTTTAGTTTTCGATGTTATGTTCAATTATAAGTTAAGTAGTTTTGTTTTTCATTATTAGATAGATTATTCACTCGCTGAGACTTTCCAAGTCTCATCCCTCACTCTTTCTAATTGTAGTTTTGCAGTAGCTTAGCTCAAAAGTTTGTATCAACATGCGTATCAACATCTCTAGCTAAAGAAGTTTGTTTTTGGGATGTTGGTTTGAAATCTTAAAATCTATTCTAAGATGTATTGTGCAGTTGAGATAGTTAAATCAAAAACTTATGAACTTATTGTATTTTGAATAACTTGTATCAAGTATATAAAGTATGATTTTGCAATTTGAAACCCTAAGTGTAATTAGGTGAATTGTTGAGCAAATTTAAATGATATTGCAGCTGAGCTATAACTTAGAATCCCTTTTGCCCTTTAGATAAGGGTGGGGTGTGGTACCATTATCCGGATTCAATTAGGGGTGGGGTGTTACATATTTTGATATCAGAGCAAGGGTTTATAATCAATAGAGATGAGTTAAAGGTTTTATAATTTGTAGAAATGAGCAAAGGTTTATAATTAGGGAGCATAAGAAATGGTTTATGATTAATGGATATGGGCAAAAAAAATTTGATTAGTAACGATGGGCTCATGTATATCATAATTACTTTAGTTGGATTGTTTAGTAACCAATATAAAGTGGATCGAGTGATTTTAGAGATGACATGATTGATTGATAAATCGATTCAAGGCCTTTTAAAGATTATTTTCAATAGCATTTATTTTAAGTTTATGCTTCAATTTGGGATGTTTTCTTTTGAGATTTATTTATCAAAAAGATTATCATAAAGGGTAAATGAAGTTGATTACATCAATTACATTTTGTAGGAAGATGGTTCGAATAAGGCCGGGGTCTGATGGAGATCAGTTACTAGTAAAAGGTAGTGGTCGTGGATGTGGCTCAAGTAGGAGTCGAGGTCAAAGTCAGGGTAGAGCAAGAGGAGTTAATAGTGATGGCCAAAGTCATAAAACATTATCCAGTACTTTATCTTTTGCTTTAAGAGAGGAGAGAGAGACTTTACAATTGTATGAGAATGTTTTTGAGCCTGCATATAATAACTTAGTATCAGTACCTTTATTTCAAGTGCAAATACCTACTCTTGGACTATAGGAATTTGTAAGTATAATTACTCAGGTAGTTACTACTACAGTAGCTTCTATTTGTGACTTTCAATCTCAAGTACAAATGTAGAAAGAAGTTGTAAGAGAGCTAGAAATTCTGGAGCAATGAAATTCCGAAGTAATTTTAATAGGAATGCTTATCCAGTTGCTACTTCATTAAATTAGATTCCTCAATGCACCAATTGTGGAATGTTTGAATGTAAAAAGGGATCTAGAGGGTGTGATCGGTGTGGACTGATGGGTCATAAGAGAAGAAATTATCGAAATAAAGCTCCAATTAAAAGGTTCCCATCAAAGTCTAATGTGTTACTTACTGATGTGCAAACAAGTAAAGTAGGGACTAATTCCAATGATCAAGATAAGTCAAAGTGAGAAGGGTAATAGGGGATGTAAATTACTCTTAATGTGGAAAATATGTATGATTTAAATATTTTAATTTGAATTTGTTTAAGTGTTAGCTTAAGTTGGAGGACAAGGATTCAATTTTGAAATGCAATTTCTTGTGATGCTATGAATTATTAGTAGTTCAATATCATGATTAATTGAGTATTTGGCTGGTGGACATGAGTTGGGTGAGTATGTTTATAGTGTTGATAGCTTTTGCAATAGGTGAAATAGGTGCATTCTTATGTTCTTTAATTGTACTAAGTATTGCTTCTTCATGAAGTATGTGTTGATATGATTTAATTAATAGTGATGAATAGAGAATCAGATGATAATTGTTAAGGATTGTGATGCATTGAGAAAAAAATTTAGAATTTGTAAGCTTATAATCTATGGTTTCAAGTTAAAAAAAATAAGATGAACTCAGATGTTACGATAGTGTGGGCATGTGCAATATAAATATTATTTAATAAATTATTTATATTGTTAAGAATGATTCTATGGCAATGATTAATTTGAGATGTTGATTGCAAATTATGAATGTAATTGAAATATCTCCAAAGCTTATTTTAACTAAAATTATAAGAGAGTTAGGACTACCAGATCTAGTCTATGGAGTGGAAGTAAGGAAAGGAAGGTATGTAAGAGCATAAATAGAGATAACCATTAATAGAGGGGAACAACCCTATGAAACATTCAAATCAATAGGTCCTCCGGCTGTGGAATAGTGGAAATCAGAAGAGCAAACGGTAGTCTATACTCAAAATAATTTAAAGCATCTTTTTAATTTCTAAGTTCAAGATGTAAATTATGAGGATATGAAAGAGTATAAGCATTTTTTTCAAAGAGTATGATTAAAGTATAATGCAGTAAGTGCCGAACTTCAGCAACTAAGGTGGGATTATGAAAGAGTAAGTGATATGAACAGAAGGAGTCTTGATCAATGTTCTATCTTAAGGCAGCAAGTAAGAAGGTTGAGAGGACTTCCTCCGGATACAGGATCTTTTTTTGGAGAAATTGAAGTTAGGTGGAAAAGGAGGAGTTGACAAAAGTACGGTTTAGTATTGTTTGAAATAAGTTTATACATATATGATGAATGGGAATATGCTAATTTAAGTTTATTTAGTTTATGTTGAATTTTCAAGGTAAGATTAATGAGTGTGAAAAATGTTAAAAAGGGTTGGAGTTGTTTCTAAGAAGAATTCTTTCAAAAGTATGTATTAGTTGAATAATGAGTATTTAGCAATGTGATATTTAGAATTTGAAATTTTCTTAAAGTAGAAAGTATAAATTTTGAGGATAAAATTTATTTTAGGAGGGAGAAAATATAACATCCCGAGCCAGCAAAATAGTAAATTAAAAGATTTGTATTCAGGTATGTATGGCATAGCAATTTATTTATCATATGCCTGAGTATATGAGCATCAATTAAGTGGTAATAATGAAGCATAAGGATTTAAATGGTTGATTTAGAAGGAAAGTAAATGAGGAATGGGATTGAAAATGATGGTATTAAAGTGAAATCTTGATAGTCATTGGGTTTAGAATGAGTAAAGTTTTGAAGAGAGCATAAAATAAGATTTCTATTAAAACCCAAGAGAAGAGATCGATACATTTCCAAGAGGTGTCAACACTATCTTAAGAAAATAGAGAGGAAATTTCAGAATGTTTTGTTGCGGCACACCTTGGGGTCGACCTATTTTTGAAAAGTTTCAACTCATTTCTATGAAGAGGCTGACCTAGAGGATGACCTATTTAAGAAGGGGCTAACCTGGAGCTCGACCCATGTTCGGGTGTCGACCTATTATTCAAAGGGTGTCGACTCCAATCGCAGAAAATTTCTAGGAGTAGATTTTAACCGAGAGGATTTTAAGTGATATTTTTAAAATATTTTTTTATGGGATGAATGAGCAACTTGTGTAACATCCCGAACTAGCAAAATAATATATTTAAGATTCATGTTGATGTATGTGTGCTATAGTAACTTATTTATGGTATATTTGAGCCACTTAGTTTCAATTATAAACTATTTTAAATTAAGTTTACCATGCCAAATTTTGTTGAAGCTAGTTGAAGATAAATTATGACTATCTGATATTACGAATCCTAAAAATTTTTAAGTCTAAAAACTAGCACCTGTATGGAGGGCTATATAAAATATGTATATGCTTGAAACCAAAATTGGTGATAATTGATCCTTAGGTGTTGGTGAGTTATAAAAAAAATTTTAATAAACTTTTAGACCCTTTAATCTATTCGTTCCGAAGGAGGAAAGTTTTAAAAGTTTTGAGCTTTGAAAAATTTGAACTAGAACCCAAATTTGGTATCTTATTCTTAAGGATTTTGATTTTTCTGATATTTTTATTAATTTTAAATAGAGAGTATTCCTTTATTTATATTTACATTTTAAAGTTAATAAAGAGTAAAATAAGCAGAGAATCAGGCAAGCCATTTTTTAAGTAAAGCTATGAAGAAATTATCAAAATAAAATTTTTGAAACTTAGGGATTCGAGATGTCTCAACCTGGACTTGAGACATCTCGAGATTCAGGTGACAGAAATAAGTTTTTGTCTTCCTAAGAGCGAGACATCTCAATTTAAAATCGAGAGGTCTCGATTGTGTTGAGACATCTCATCCCAGTAGCAAGATGTCTCGATTTGCATGGAATTCTGGGAGCAAGTTTTCAGTCGAGAGCTTTCAAGTAAAAATTTTAAAATAATTTAAAGAGGGTTAGTCGGATAATTTTTAATATAAGAAAATACCTTTGGAAAGTAAGCTCTTTGCTGGCCTTTTAGGGGTTAGACACCTAGCAATTGATTTTCTTAAATAATTCCTTCCTAATAGCATAACTATCGGTTGTCTTTATTAGTGTTTTAGTTCTTTAGCAAAAACAAAAAAATTGGAGGGAAAAGAGCATGGGAAGAAATGCTTTTCTTAATCAAAAATCAAGTAGAATTCAGCCTAGCAAAGGAGGTTTCGGAAGGGATTGATTTGAGGAAGAAAGGTTGCTAGAACAAGGAGAAAAGAAAACTATTTTTGAAGGCAGCAGTGCATAACTTACCTGAGGTAAGGATTTGATCCTTAAATTGAATCCAGAGGGAACCTTAGTTATACTCGTTTTAACTTTAATGTTCTGGTAAAGTAAGTTTTAAATTTAAAGTTTAAATATGAAGAGAAATAGTGCTATATACTTTATGCTACGAAACTCTTCTTGAAACATTTTAGCAAGTGAGTTGAGTTCATGTTGGCTGAATTTAAAATAGATTATGAAGAGAGAAAATAGTGGAAAGACTAAAGTTTTGTTAAGATTTTGTTGAACCTAAGCTAGGACAAATGAAGTTAAGTCAAAGCAAGAGTTTATACAATTAGGAATAAGTACATAAAAGCAAAGCATATACCAGCATGTTCAGATATCATATAGATTTTATATTAAATAGTATTTATCAATTTTATAGGAGAAGGAGAGGGCTCAAAAAGTGTTCTGGGTGAATCAAGCTCTAGAATGGTTGGATAATCATTTTAAGGTGAGTAAATTTATTATCTAACAATAGTGTTGGGGGCGAACCTGCTCCTACTGAAGTTCAGCCGGATATCTAATTGTTGAATGATCCCATTCGGTAGCGATGACCAAGATTGATCCTCGACTGAATTCACAAAATCCCTCCAAATCTCATCCAGATGAGCTTGAATGGTGGGGGTGGCCGAACTCCTCCACCTTAGGTAGCTGACCTTCTCCGATCGCAAGTCTTTCGAACTTCTCTTTCAGCTGGACTTCTCCATCCTAGGTAGGCTCCTTTCGACATTCCTCCACCCTAGGCAACCGACCTTCTCCGATCGCAAGTCTTTTGAACTTCTCCTTCAAATGGACTTCTCCATCCTAAGCAGGCTCCTTTTGATATTCCTCCAGCTGACCTTTTCCGATCACGAGTCTTCCAAACTTCTCCTTCAGCTGGACTCTTCCACCAGTCTGACTCCTTCCAGACTTCATCCTTAACCAGACTTTTTCGTCTATCAAACTTCTTCCGAATCCATCCAGCAGACCTCTTTCCAAATTCCTCCAGCAGACTTTTTTTAGGATTTCTCTAGTGAACTTTTGAACCCCTTTCAGCTGAACTCCATGTAGTTTCCTAGAAGAGCCTCCATGCCTACGTGGATCCAGCAATCTGCAAAGCATGAACCCTCTTATGCACAGACAATCTTGAAGAGGTCTGAACTTCTCTAGAGTTGATGAAACTTGAAGCACTTCACCGTCAGCACCTACCTCCTCCGAACTTCAACTATTAAATTCTAATAGACTGGCACGTCACGACAACAGACACCACCCTCCATAACAAACTCCACATGGCCCTGAATAGCCCACTACCGAATGGTTACAACTGTTACTATTAGTTTGTTAGAGGCTTCACCTATATAAGAGACCCTCCAGATATGCTTTTTTTTCTAGGCTTTAAGCTCTCCTTCCCTTCTTAAAACTCTGCTAAAATCTCTTTGAGCACTCCATTTCTATTGATCGAAAGAGCTGACTTGATCATCGAAAGGTCTTACCGGAGCCACCACCCCCGACTCTAGACGAGACTTATTTTGTAGGTCACCGATGGTGACCTCATCTTCTCCAACTCTAGCCTCAATTTCAGTGACAGCCAGATTTTACACCAACAAGATTGGTGCTAGAAGGAGGGGCCTCTTTCTCTTAAGGTTCTCTTATTCTTAAAGAAGTGCTCAGTAGAGATCTCTTTCCTTCCCTCTCGAAGTTCTTCTTCCCTAGTCGATCTCACGAGGATGCCTTCCAAAAAGGCTTCCATCCAGTGGTCAACCACCTCCGTGGTGAAATCTCATCTAGATTTGCCCACCCCTATCTCATCCCCGGCATCTCAAGTTCCACCGATGGTGATGGTGGACGTAGAGTAATTTAACTTGCTGGTTCAGTAAGTTAGGAGCCTCGCTGAAGTAGTGCAGGCCATGCAGCAGCAGCAACCTCCAGTGCTGGCCCAATCAGAGTAGGCTTTTCCGAAACCCTAGGATCCAGTCTAGGGATGACCGACTTGGGCAAGTCGGTCGGTCACCTCCGAGAAAGGGAAGGAGCCTCTACTCTGATCATGACTCTATCCCTAGAGGGACTCTGCCCCCGTTCAGTCTGTAAACTTTAGAGATCCATGACCACAAAAATCTTTTGGATCGAAAGCTACGAGAAATGAACCAGTAGATTGAGAAACTCCATGCTTCTTTTTCTCACAGTAATGATATTTGCATCGATCCTCCTTTCTTTCATCAAATCATGCAGGAATCGATCCTGTCGAACTTCAAGCTCCCTCAATTCAAGAGCTACAATGAGACCACTGATCCAGTCGACCATCTAGAGGCCTTTTGGATAATGATGCTGCTCCATGGTGCACCAGACGCCATCTTATAACAAGCCTTTTCATCTAATCTGAAGGAAGCAGCAAGAAATTGGTACTCGGCACTGAAGCTGGGTATGATCTTTTTCTTTGATCAAATGAGCCATCAGTTTGTGGCTTATTTCATCAGTAGTTGGTGTCCCAGGCGAGGTTCGAACTCTCCCATCAACATCAAATAGAAAGAAGAAGAATTTATCCGGGCTTATATCAACCGCTTCAATGCTGCTGCCCTTAAGGTTTGAATTCTTGACCAGTCCATTGCCATGGCCGCACTGAAGGATAGCCTTCAAAAGAATGATCTATTATTCTCTCTAAAGAAGAAGTGCCCTAGAAATTTTGCCGATCTATTAGCTCGAGCTAAAGGATACGCCCGAGCTGAAGAAGCCTTCAAGTTGAAGGATGAGAAAACCATAGGAGAGCGGCAGACGGGTGAATCTAGCAAGCCTGTAGTTAAAGAAAAGTCGAACAAAGTTCGACTG